>JACGAQ010000434.1:0-139342 GCA_014119065.1 Orius insidiosus | reverse complement strand
AAAATTTATCCACTTGAAAGCCAATGATTAAAGAAAAACGACCGAAAATTGTGATTCCAGGCCAAAACCACAAATTCGGTGAAATGGATTTTAACTCGGCGAAAACACTATAAAGTACTACTACTTACTTAGTTTGAAGAGCTTCCAACGATAACTTCCTGAAAGAGTAGTAAAAACATAGGAGGGGAAGTACAAGGGAGGGGAAGTATAAAGCGGGGAAGTTTGAGGGGGAATTTTTCTAATTATCAAGGTAGAAATGAGGCGCTCCGGGTACGAAGGGCGAACTCGACAAAACGTAGTTCCGAGATATTCGCATTTTAAAGTTTCGGTTTTTACGTATTTAAAGGGGAAAAATGGCGAACTCAACATAAAAATTATATGGGTGTATTCACAAGAGGTCTAGAATCTGAAAATGAAAAAAAAAAAAACTGGAGGACCCTTCCCAAAAACCGACGTCGAGGGTATCACAATAACTTCTTTAAGGAAGTTAAAAATTTTTTCCGATGTCGAGTTCGCCCTTCGTACCCGGAGCGCCTCAAATACAATAATATGATTATGCCCAAATAGGGTCCCTCTCGTAAGGGTGGAAGTATGAAATTTCTCCCTACTGAAATGATAATTAAAGTAAAAAAATTATCATTTTTTAACACCAAAAATTCGTAAAAAATAGAAGGAGTAATTGGTGAAAATTTGCTGAAAATCGGATCTACGGTTCAGCAGCAGCAAATTTTTTAAACTTTCAAACAGACAAATCTCCGCCATTTTTCGAAATTCAAAAATCGCCCTCGTTGTTTCTTGTTCACCGACTAAAGAAAGTTGGTGAAAACGGTTGAAAATTGTGGCCGTAAAGTTTTCCGGAAAAAAAATGCTACGCCGGCCGGCACCACAGACAAAGTTGAGATCGGTAAAGATCAATATTCGATTTGACCCTCCGGGATCTAGAAGACCCTTCCCCAAAAACCCGACGTCGAGGGTATCACAATAACTTCTTTAAGGAAGTTTAAATGCGTTAATACTAAAGGATAATACATTCTTGAAATACAGATATGCCTTCATAATCATTAATCTTGATACGCATTTTTTTTGACAGTTTATTAGGCTCCTGTTGCGAAAAGTTTTTATTTAAAATCTGAAGGGAAGAGAGGGAGCACACTGATGACCATAGATTAATATTATATACTGAATATATATACTGTTCAGTATTCTGAAGGCGAGCGCTCCATAGCCTTCTTCACGGCTATACCAACGTAACCTTGTCATCCTTAACACAGAACAACGAATACACGTGTTTTCGTTGTTCTGTCATCTGTGCTGTAGCCACAGAGTAATATATGTAGCTTTGTTTTTTCTCTTCGAATTCCTCCGTAATTTGAAAACTAAAGCATCGTTTTATTTTTAAAAAATGTACAAAACATTGACTTTTTTTTTTGTTTCCGTTGTGACTTGTGAATCAAAAGAAACAAAGGATCAATAATCGGTGACTGGTGAGTCGTCTTTTTTCTTTTCTGAGTTTTCAGTTTGTGTTTTTCAGGTTGGCCAGTCTATTGGCTAATGCTTCGATAAAATGGGAAAAATTAGGACTTTATAGCGCCTTTAATTTCTAATTTTTGGGGTCAGCATTTAGCATAGCAATTTCTAGTAGGTATGTTCACCAAACTTCATACCATTTTGCGTTTTCTGTCGAAAAACACCCTTTTTCTACGGGTTTTTCAGCACGCATTTTATTGATTATATGGCATTTTGGAAACTTCACGGCAGTCTTGGTTTTTTAAAAATCGCCTTAAAATATTAACCCCTGATTAAACCGAGATCTATCCCACTTCTGATATCAAGAAGAAAATGTGTCAATAGCCGAAAATTTTTCGGCCCCGAAATTTCCTTTAAATAGTTGGAAAAAGACCCAATATTAGAAATGGATACGAACTTCATGGTGGACCTTCCACAATTTTCTACTAGCCTCATAGGTGGAAACTGAAAAATGACCCAAACTGCCGTTTTATGCCAAAAACAACACATATTAATCTTAGCTTAATTTTTGCCCTCAAAGTCGCTTCTTCAAACACCTAAATTCTTATAAACATTTATAGGTGGTCCCTCCACAATTTTCCAGTAAACTTGTGTTAATCTTTCCAGGTGTAAATTTAAAAAAAAATAGGCCTCAGGTGACTTAAATTAATCTTTTTTTTTTCTTAATATGATCAAAGGCTACTTATCTATAAAAAAAAATGCTGACCTTAAAAACTTACGTTGGCAAAATTGAAAAACGTGCTTATCTTGTTGATTGGCAGTTGTTACTTGATAGTTGATGCTTTGAGTATATAAAGTACCTTAAGAGAGCTCACTCTACGTAAAAAATGGGACACTAAATCTCTTGGTACATGGATCCAGCAAGAGAGAGCGCTAATGTAGACTGCTAGTTTTGGAGCCAAGGGACAGAGCTCGCACTGACCGTTTACCGGGTGAATTTAAAAACTCCTAACCCAACAACCTCCTACTGTTATCACGGCTTCTCATATTGGCTCCCTGTATTCCCCCCCCCCAATCAGAAGTGCTTTGAGTTTAGAGTTTTCAGGTTATCGTGTTTTGAAAAAGAGTGAAGTAATAAAAATTTTGTTTAAAATGTCGGGAAATGTTTGTTGCTATCCCAATTGTTTTAATTCCAGCTGAGTTAGCGGTGTCAGTATGTTTAGGATCCCGAAGGACCCCATGCGTCAAAGCTTATGGCTGAAACGAATGGCTAAGACTCCCGATTTTAAACCTGAAAACGGACGTGTATGCGCTAAGCATTTTGAAAAAAAAGATTTCCTTAATGGCAAATTAACCCGAAATGCATGCCCTGTCGCATATATATGCGACAATAACGATATTGCCCGTCTTTCTCCTGCTTCTCGATCGGTTGGCTCGTCTTTTTTTTCACCTTACAGGACGCCTCCTCGGCAATTTCGCCACGAAACATTTCCGTTACGAACGTATTCTCGTTCTGGAAACTTTCCTACACCCGATAAGTGCGTCAATGAGGTACGTTATCTGACTCCTTCACCATTGAACCTTAGCGGTTCATCATGTGCTATTGATAAATTTCCGGTGTTTACTCCTCAGCGTTCATTGCCAAGATCGGTTGGCTCTTCATTTTTGTCGCCTTACCGAACGCCTCCAGGGCAACGTAGCGACGATAATTCAAAAATCCTCACGCAGGTTTCTAGTCCATGCGTCAAACGTTCCCTATTCGCCATTCCTGAAGAAATGCCAAATACTCATCCTGAAATTTGCCCAAAATGCCCAGCATTAGAAAGGAAAATTGCTTTCCAAACAAAAATAGCAAAAAAAATCCAAAAATAGCGCAACTGTCTTCCAACTTATGGAAAACCAAAAAAAAATTAAATTCCCTAAGGCTCCAACTTAAAAGACTTCCTAAATTGATTAAATTGCCAGAAACTCCAACAACATTTCTTTCCATGCAGTTGAACCACAAAAAAAGGACACCCTGGACTGCTAAAGAAAAACAATTTTCTCTCTCCATTTATTTCAAAAGCCCCTCAATGTACAAATTTTTAAGGAAAAAAAAGTTTCAATTACCTGGCCCTTGCCCTTCGACGATTAGAAAATGGCTCAACACCAGTAAATGCATTCCTGGTTTCACTAAACAAGTATTTGATGCGTTAAAGATGAAAGGGAAAGGCATGGAAAATTTGGAACGCGAATGTATTTTAATGTTTGATGAGATGGCCATCAAACAATGTTTAGAATATTCTAAATATTCTGATGTAGTCGATGGATTTGTCGATCTAGGACCCCTTGGGAGAAGTTCATCTATCGCCAAAAAAGCGACTGTGTTTATGCTTAGGGGTTTATTTCATTCATGGAAACTTCCGATAGCATATTTCTTAAGTTTACATCTATCAACCAATTCGACCTGAAAAAGCTTGTACTTCAATGCCTTGATCATCTCAATCTAGCTGGCTTTCATCCTCGAGCAATTGTCTGCGACCAAGGAACCAACAATGTCAGCGTTGTCAGAAATCTTCATTCCACACCTGATCACCCTTACTTTTATTATAAATGTCGGAAAATTTTCACGATTTTTGACGCCCCACATCTTCTCAAAAGCACTCGAAATAATCTGTTGAATTCCGATTATATTTTAAACGGAAATGTAATTTCCTTTCGACACATCATTAAAGCTTTTGAAAAAGATCAAAGAAATCTGTCATTATCCATGAGCAAGCTAACCGTAGACCATATCCGACCCACTACTTTCCAGAAAATGTCTGTGCGTTTAGCTGCTCAAGTCTTCAGTGCCACAGTGGCAGCAGCCCTTAGGACTTGTGTGGCCACGAAGGAGTTGTCGGAAGATGCGATTCACACTGCTAATTTTTTGGATGCCATGAACAACCTTTTTGATTCTTTGAATAGTCGCGTTCTTTACGACACAAATCCGAATCGATCATGAAAATTTGAATGAAAAATTTGCACAACATGTTCAATTTTATACCTTCCGTTTATTTATTTTTATGATCAATAAATAAATATTTATAATTGGTCTTAAAGGAAATTAAAACTTGGATTACTAGTCAAAATGAGATATCATTTGAACTATTTCACTCCATTTTTGGTGAAATGAACAGTAAACCATTGGTTCAATAAGTTATTTCTCGTTGGTTTTATTGTAGGTACTTAACTTATATAATTTGAAATAAAATATTAAAATCTGGGAAGTAAACACCCATTAGAAAAAAAAATTCTCTCTTTTCATTATAAATTACTAAACTAATTTGGTGCTATTTATAAAATCTACGGCATTATAAATTTGTCGCATTGTTTTTATTTTATTTGATCTTTTTTAATCGAATGGGGGTACATAGCAAAAAAACCAAAAAACTGGGAGGAAAATCGCTTCCGCAGGCCGAAGGCGAAGCGGTAATTTGGAGCCCCATCACCTCGTAAGTAAATAGTTGCAACATGGCATAGACCGGAGAGAGTGAATTTGGCAACGTTGCCTCTCTATAAGGGCAGTTACGGCTCCTCTCAGCGCTATCTAGCCGATATGAATACAACATTAGTTTATCTCGAAGCTCACAGATCGCGCTACTTCTGTTCAATTCCTGAAACATAGCCCCGGAGAACTCTCTAGAGGTACTTTATATACTCAAAGGTTGATGTAAACCTTTTCTGTTTCCTATCATAACTAAGTGTTTAAAGAAATTATATAAACATGGAGAAAAAGGCCTTAGGTAGAGGCCAAATGATGAAAAGGATGCTGGAGCATTCATCTTTTTCTGTAAGTAAATTTTAACCGTTTAAAAAAGTATATAATTATTTTAAATTTAGAACGAAGAAAGCGGACAGTGTCCGAAAGGCCGAGCGGCAGCATTCTGCAAAAGCCTCAAACCGTCGAAACCGTTCAGAAGCGGCTTTGCTGAAAGCGTCGACGAAACAAGCAGTTCGTCAGGAAATGAGAGAACACCAGAAAGCTTGAGCAGTTCCTCAAGTAGCCTCATCGACAGAAGCTCGGAAACCTCCGGATTCGCATCATCCGACAAAGAATCCGCTCCTGTCGGAAAAGGAAGAGCAAAATATTTGTAAGTATAAATAAAATAATGATTCTCTTCTATTCTTTTTTAGACATCATGATGATTTAGATACAAAAATGGGAAAACTCGAAGTTTCAAAGACGCAAAGAATGGAAGTCCCTGATGATGTAGAAGAGACCATTCGTCAAGGATCTTCTGGGCAAACGTATTGTTTACATTTTTTTTGTATTCAAAATGTAATTTCTTCTTTTTAGTTTGGATGTTCTTACAAATTATGTACGACTTAATGTTAAACCTGGGAGAGGTGTTTACCAATATGATGTCAGCTTCAGCCCTGAAGTCGATTCACGTTTTATGCGCATAAAACTTTTAAAATCGATCAAACATATCGTCGGCGAAATCACAATGTTTGACGGCCACGTTTTATATCTGCCGTTGCATCTCGAGGAAGAAGTAATTTGTTTTTTCTAAGTGTTTAGCTTTTTCTAAGCCATTTTCTAAACGCCAACAAATTTTTTAGGAGATGAAAGTTCGTACGGAAATGCCGACAGATGGTTCCAAGGTTACCATTCGGATTTTGTACGTTAAAAAGTTAACCACATCAGACAGTGCGATGATTCACCTCTACAACGTTTTATTCAAAAAAGTTATGAATAAACTCGGCCTCGTCTTACATGGTCAAAATTACTTCAGCCCAGAGCTAAGTAAAAAATTCCTCAACACAAGTAAGTTCAATTTCGTCCTTGTTAATAGGTTTGTTTCAACCAGTGTTGGGCGTAATCGTAATCGCAATTACGATTACGATTGTAATCGCAAGTTTCTTAATTACGATTACAATTATAATCGTAACCGTAATCACGATTACAATCGTATTCGTATTTTTTTCTGCGATTACGATTGTAATTGTATTTTTTTCTGTGGTTACCATTATAATCGTATTTTTTTCTGCGATTACGGTCGTAATCGCATTTTTTTTTTCAGCAATTACGGGCGTAATTGTATTTTCTTAATTTATAAAAACGCTTACGAAAATACGATTACGGCCGTAAAAAATACGATTATAATGGTAATTTCAGAAAAAAATGCGATTACGACCGTAATCGCATAAAAAATACGATTACGATTACGGGCGTAATTGTATTTTCTTAATTTATAAAAACGCTAACGCTAACTAACGCTTACGAAAATACGATTACGACCGTAATTGCTGGAAAAAATGCGATTACGACCGTAATCGCAGAAAAAAATAAGATTATATGTAATGGTAATTTCAGAAAAAAATACAATTACGATTGTAATCGCATTTTTTTAACGATTACAATCGTAATCGTGTTTTTTTTTTCTGCAATTACAATCGTAATTGTATTTTTTTCTGCGATTACCATTATAGTCGTATTTTTTTCTGCGATTAAAATCGTAATTGTATTTTTTTCTGCGATTACCATTATAGTCGTATTTTTTTCTGCGATTAAAATCGTAATCGTATTTTTTTTTCTGCGATTACAATAGTAATTGTATTTTTTTCGGCGGTTACCATTATAATCGTATTTTTTTCTGCGATTACGGTCGTAATCGCATTTTTTTTTCCAGCAATTACGGGCGTAATTGTATTTTCTTAATTTATAAAAACGCTAACGCTAATTAACGCTTACGAAAATACGATTACGACCGTAATTGCTGGAAAAAAATGCGATTACGACCGTAATCGCAGAAAAAAATACGATTATAATGGTAACCACAGAAAAAAATACAATTACGATTGTAATCGCATTTTTTTTTTCAGCAATTACGGACGTAATTGTATTTTCTTAATTTATAAAAACGCTAACGCTAACTAACGCTTACGAAAATACGATTACGACCGTAATTGCTGGAAAAAAATGCAATTACGACTGTAATCGCAGAAAAAAATACGATTATAATGGTAATTTCAGAAAAAAAATACAATTACGATTGTAATCGCAGAAAAAAAATACGATTATAATCGTTACCATTATAATTGTATTTTTTTCTGCGATTACGGTCGTAATCGCATTTTTTTTCTTCAGCAATTACGGACGTAATTGTATTTTCTTAATTTATAAAAACGCTAACGCTAACTAACGCTTACGAAAATACGATTACGACCGTAATTGCTGGAAAAAAATGCGATTACGACCGTAATCGCAGAAAAAAATACAATTATAATGGTAATTTCAGAAAAAAATACAATTACGATTGTAATCGTAGAAAAAAATACGATTACAATTGTAATCGTTAAAAAAATGCGATTACAATAGTAATTAAGAAACTTGCGATTACGCGCAACACTGGTATCAACCAATGTTTGAAACTCCTGGAGCATGCGCAGAAAGATTTGGACGTCAAAATTGACGTCGTTCAAATCTGAAGTCCAAATCCTTCTGCGCATCCTCCAATAGTTTCAAATTGCGGTTGGAACAAAATGTTTTATTTTTAGGCTTGAACTTTGGCCTGGATGGGTCACAGCGATTCATGAATACGATGGTGGCATCATGTTATGCTGCGACGTCTCTTTCAGGGTTTTGCGTACTCAAACGGTTCTCGAGCAAATGTAAAAATTTGATATATAAGAAAAAAAAAATTACTTATAATTTTTAGGGAGGATATTCAGGAGTATGGAGGCGACGATTGGAAAAACGTTTTTATCCAAGCCATCGTTGGGCAAACGGTTATTACGCGGTACAACAACAAATATACAGAGTGGACGACATCGATTTTGATGCTTCTCCTATGGATGAATTTACGCGTTCTGATAAAAGCAAAGTTGGAAAAATATTGCTAGTATTCAAAAATGAATTTTTTTTAGATGACCTATATGGAATATTACAAAAGCCAATATATATAATAATAAAAGCGAGGAGGCAGCCGCTTCTTAAAAGCCGAATGAAATCGAAAATAAAAGGACAAGAGGATCAAATGGTGAATTTGATCCCAGAAATATGTTATCTGTCAGGGCTAACGGACGAAATCAGAAGCGACGTCCGAGTCATGAAAGATGTCACATCTCACACTAGAATCTCGCCCGAGCAGCGGCATCAAGATCTAAAAAAATTTATTAACAACATAAAATGTAAGATTTTTAAGGAGGTATGATGGTTTTTAAGTGAGTTGCTTTGCAAATTTTTCGTTGTTAACAACGGTTTTCGGTTTTTCCCTTCTATCTCGGAAACCGTCGCACAAAACGAAAAAATGTCCAAAGTAAAAGTTGTAGGTACTGAAATTCACTACATAAAATATCTTATTAGTTTTTACCGTCAGAGCAATACTTTAGGAGATATGGAAGTATTTAAGTTGGTTGCTTTGGAAATTTTTCGTTGTTAACAACGGTTTTCGGTTTTTCCCTTCTATCTCGGAAACCGTCGCTTAAAACGAAAAAACGTCCTAAGTAAAAGTCGTAGCTACGAAAATTTCCTACAAAAAAGACCTCATTGGTTTTTTTTGTCAGAGCAATACTTAAGGAGATATGAGGGTTCTTAAGTGAGTTGCTTTGCAAATTTTTCGTTGTGAGCAACGGTTTTCGGTTTTTCCCTTCTATCTCGGAAACCGTCGCTCAAAACGAAAAAATGTCCTAAGTAAAAGTTGTAGGTACAAAGATTTCCTACAAAAATTTTTTATTTATTATTTGCGTAAGAGCAATATTTAAGGAGTTATGAGGTTAAAACTAATAATCCTACAGAGCCTGTCTGAAACCTTAAAACCTTCATATCTCCTAAAATATTGCTCTGACGGAAAAAACCAATAAGATATTTTATGTAGTAAATTTCCGTAGCTACGACTTTTACTTAGGACATTTTTTCGTTTTGAGCGACGGTTTCCAAGATAGAAGGGAAAAACCGAAAACCGTTGCTCACAACGAAATATGTACAAAGCAACCAACTTAAAACCCTCATATCCCCTTAAGTAGATAATTTTTAAAAAATCCTTTTCAGCGAATGATGAAGTCGTTAAAATATTTAACGATTGGGGGTTGACGTTAAGTTCTGATTCTGTGAGCTTGAAAGCGAGGAGGTTAGCCCCGGAAAATGTTTATTTTGGAGAACGCGATGTCCATAAAGGGACATTGAACGCAGAATGGGGCCGTTCAGCATCAACAAAGCATGCTCTTTCCTGCGTAAGATATTTTTATATAAGATAATTTCTTGAATTCTTAATTTTAGGTCGAGTTTTCACACTGGGTCGTTATTTGTACTGGTCGTGATAGCCGAAATGTCAGCGGTTTTATCGATATGGCGATTAGCTGCGGTAAAAGAATGGGAATCAAAATCGACCCTCCGAAACTTTTGCCGATTCCGAGAGATACCACCGCTAACTACATTGAAGCGATTCGTTCTGAATATAAGCAGAACAGGAAACTCCAGCTTATCGTGACCGTCTTTCCGAACAATCGAAATGATAAATATTTGGCGGTGAAGCGAATGTGCTGCGTCGACATCCCTGTCCCGACTCAAGTCATACTTGCCAGAACGATCGCCCGCGTCAACAATTTGAAAAGCATCTCGGAAAAAATTGTCATGCAGATGAACTGTAAATTAGGTGGAGCGTTATGGACCGTTGAAACAAATATGGTAACATCATCATTTTTATTAGGTGTACAAAATGAAACTCAGCCACAGGGTAAATTTGAATTTTGTAGATTTTAGCCGAGTTTCATTTTGTTCACCTAGTAGTTCATTTTTTCAAAATTTTAAACATTTTAGGCGTTAAAGTCCATCAAAAGTTGACCTTCTCTGTGTAAGAAGGTTATTGAAGTATAACCTTTAAGAAGGTTAATTTTTAAAGGCTTATAAATCGTAAACCGTCACAGATATTGAAAAATGCACAAATAAAATCTGTTGGAAATTTAATTCTCTTTAATTTTTATTCTATTCATTTTTTCTCTAGGAAGCACTGTTTTCAAGATAAATTTATTTTTAAAAAAAATTACTTTCCGAAAATGGTGCATCCTAGAAAAAAATAATTAAGTACAAATTTATAGAGAATTAAATTTCCTACAATTTTTATTTATTAGGTGTACAAAATGAAAATCAGCCACAGGGTAAATTTGAATTTTGTAGATTTTAGCCGAGTTTCATTTTGTACACCTAGTAGTTCATTTTTTCAAAATTTGAACATTTTAGGCGTTAAAGTCCATCAAAAGTTGACCTTCTCCGTGTAAGAAGGTTATTGAAGTATAACCTTTAAGAAGGTTAATTTTTAAAGGCTTATAAATCGTAAACCGTCACAGATATTGAAAAAATGCACTAAATAAAATCGGTTGGAAATTTAATTCTCTTTAATTTTTATTCTATTCATTTTTTCTCTAGGGCGCACTGTTTTCAAGATAAATTTATTTATAAAAAAATTATTTTCCGAAAATGGTGCATCCTAGAAAAAAATGATTAAGTACAAATTTATAGGAATTAAATTTCCTACAATTTTTATTTATTAGGTGTACAAAATGAAAATCAGCCACAGGGTAATTTGTACACCTGTGTGTTGGCAAGACTGTACATTTAGAGTGTAACAAGGTTAATTATTTATAGGTTAATTATAACTCATTTTTAGTCTGGTCAATTAGAGATTATGGGTTTTTCTTTATTTTTTGGTCATAAAACGCTATTAATTTTGTTATTTTTTTTTCCGCAGAAAGAGTCGATGATTTTGGGTATGGATACATATCATGACCCGACACGTAAAATCCGAGTGTTTGCGCCCTCGTTGGTTCTTTAAACCGAGAATTGAGCCAGTGGTACTCGAAAGTATATCGGCAACTCCCAGGTAGCGAATTGAACAACGGACTTGATTTGCTCGTCTGTAAGACTCTCACCAAATTTAGAGAGGTAATTCAAAATATATAAATCATTCCCCAAATCTTTTTTAAGGTGAACGGCTTTTACCCGCGGCAAATCATCCTGTACCGCGACGGTGTCGGCGACGGCGACATCACTTACTGCCGCGAACATGAAATTACACAAATTTTAACCGCGTTTAACCGTATTTCGCCGGATTACAAACCCAAATTTCTTTGTGTCATCGCCCAAAAGAGGATACACACGCGCATTTTCGGTTTGGTAAGAACGATTTAAAGTATACAAATAATTTCTAAGTTTCTTTAAAGCATGGAAAATCGCTGGAGAATCCTTCACCAGGGTCAATCGTTGACCACACAGTTACCAAACAATCTGTTTATGATTTTTACCTGGTCTCAGTATACGTTAAACAAGTAATTTATGAAAGAAAAAGCTCCTTTTTAAAATTTTTTTAGGGTACTGTAACACCAACTCATTACGTTGTAGTACACAACACCACAAATTTAACGCCCGATCAGGTTCAAAGGTTTACGTTTAAAATGACCCATCTTTATTACAATTGGTGCGGGACGATTCGTTCGCCAGCCCCATGTCAGGTAACATAAAAGACTCAAACAAAACAATTACATTTGTTTCCAGTATGCTCATAAGTTGGCCAAACTGATTGGCGAACAAGTAGGGATGGAGGCGAGTGAAGAACTGAGCGACAAACTATACTTTTTATAAGAAACTTATTATAAATAAAGAAGATTAATTTCATATTAAAATTTGAATGTTATGATTTGTAAGAGATGTATTTTTTTGCTATTAAAATTTGTATACACACTTTGTGATAGCTGCTTTTTATGTTTACCTTTTTTTAAGTTTCTCATTGAGAAGTTTTAAAAATTCTCTTTATTAGACGTTTTCTTGGTTTTATTAGTCAAGAATTTTTTTATTTTCTTATTTTTTCCCTTCAGTTGAGAAACTCCATTTTCCCCCTAATTTTTGGAATTTTTTATTTTTAAGATATGAAACCTCATTTTTATCTGGCCCTGTTGAGGAAAACTGATTCTGATGTTGCTGATCTTGAGGTTGTCTGTTGTGCCGGCCGGCCGTACATCGTATTTTTCACCTCAGGGCGCAACTTTTCACAGAATCTTACTTTCGTAGTGATCTTGAGAAAGTAAGGAGCTTTTTTCGAAATTCGTAAAAATGACGGATAAAATATTTTCGACAGTAGGACGAATTAGTTAGTGTTTTCTCCTGTCTTTTGTCTAAAAACACCACTTTTTCGGTGTTTTCTCCTGTCTTTTGACTAAACACCCATTTTTCGGTGTTTTCCCTGTCTTTTGTCTAAAAACACCACTTTTTCGGTGTTTTCTCCTGTCCTTTGTCTAAAAACCCCTTTTTCGGTGATTTTTCCAGTTTTTTTTTTCTTTCTAAAAACACCACTTTTTCGGTGTTTTCTCCTGTCTTTTGACTAAACACCATTTTTCGGTGTTTTCTCCTGTCTTTTGACTAAACACCCATTTTTCGGTGTTTTCCCTGTCTTTTGTCTAAAAACACCACCTTTTCGGTGTTTTCTCCTGTCCTTTATCTAAAAACACCCCTTTTTCGGTGATTTTTCCTGTTTTTTTTTTTTTCTAAAATCTCCCCTTATTCGGTGTTTTCTCCTGTCTTTTGACTAAACACCCTTTTCTCGGTGTTTCTCCTGTCTTTTGTCTAAAAACACCACTTTTTCGGTGTTTTCTCCTGTCTTTTGACTAAACACCCATTTTTCGGTGTTTTCTCCTGTCTTTTGACTAAACACCCATTTTTCGCTGTTTTCTCCTGTCCTTTGTCTAAAAACACCCCTTTTTCGGTGATTTTTCCTGTTTTTTTTTTCTTTCTAAAATCTCCCCTTATTCGGTGTTTTCTCCTGTCTTTTGCCTAAAAACACCCGATTTTTCGGTGTTTTCTCCTGTCTTTTGCCAAAAAACACCACTTTTTCGGTGTTTTCTCCTGTCTTTTGCCTAAAAACACCACTTTTTCGGTGATTTTTCCTGTTTTTTTTTTCTTTCTAAAATCTCCCCTTATTCGGTTTTTTTCCTGTCTTTTGCCTAAAAACACCACTTTTTCGGTGTTTTCTCCTGTCTTTTGCCTAAAAACACCACTTTTTCGGTGTTTTCTCCTGTCTTTGCCTAAAAACACCTCTTTTTCGGTGTTTTCTCCTGTCTTTTGACTAAACACCCATTTATCGGTGTTTCTCCTGTCTTTTGTCTAAAACACCACTTTTTCGGTGTTAACACTAGATTAAATTGTGCTACTTTGACTAAAGTTCCGTCGAGGGTAGCTCCAGACTTATATCTCCTTGTTTTGAATCAACTTGGGGGAAATTTATAAGCCTTATGTTGTCAGCACTGGTTTGGCTTTAGCAAGTTACGTACTTTCTAATTTCCTATTTCTATTTGAGAGTGGACTGCGGACGCTGGTCGTCACTTTCTCTGCCGCCAAAAGTTTGCCGGCTCTGACAGACAAAAAGAAGCAATTTTCAATCATTCTATCAACAGTGAGAGAGAGAAAAGAAAGAAGAACAAAAGGAGAAGAAGTAGAAATAAAACGTAAGCTATTTTTTAATTATAAACGTGCTAAGCATCTACTGATAAAATTTTGTTTTCTTGCATTTGTTGTCATCTTATATCGAATTACGAATTAACTTCAGAGATTTAGATTTGATGAGAATATCCAACTAAAAATAGAAAAATTTAACTAAAAATTGAAAAACATAATTGAAAATAAAGGGGGGGGGGGATATTTTACTTTTTTTTCTGCAAAAATTTTTTCTAGAGGGGAAAAAAAATCAAGAATGTTAGGTCAAAAAAGGGTATTTTAGGGTTCCCAGGTCAGAAAATAAAAATTTTCAGGTCAAAAATTAAAGCAGCTTTAGTTTTATTGTATTGGTAATCCTAATCCTACGAAATTGGTGAATTCTTACCTGAAAATTTTGTTAAAAGGGTTTAAAAAATAGTCGAAACCTATTTAAAAGGATATTTCTACAAAAATGGCTTTTGGTCGAATTAACCAAAGTGACACGTCATAACTTTGTTCCAACCGCAGTTTGAAACTCCCAGAGCATGCGCAGAAGGATTTGGACGTCAAATTTGACGTCGTTCAAATCGTTTCTCCAATCTGAAGTCATCTGACATCAAATTGCTGTGCGAATCCTTCTGCAGTAGTTTTAAACAGAGATGGGCAAATCTTAATCATGAATATGATTAAGATTTTAAATCATAGGAATATTTTCTGTGATTAAGAATAAGATTAAAATCTTAATCACAGGTATGATTAAGAATAAAATCTTAATCACAGGAAATCACAGATCAGCAGATTTCCTGTGATTAAACTCTTAATCACAGGAAATCTGTGATTAAACTCTTAATCACAGGAAATCTGTGATTAAACTCTTAATCACAGGAAATCTGTGATTAAACTCTTAATCACAGGAAATCTGTGATTAAACTCTTAATCACAGGAAATCTGTGATTAAACTCTTAATCACAGGAAATCTGTGATTAAACTCTTAATCACAGGAAATCTGTGATTAAACTCTTAATCACAGGAAATCTGTGATTAAACTCTTAATCACAGGAAATCTGTGATTAAACTCTTAATCACAGGAAATCTGTGATTAAACTCTTAATCACAGGAAATCTGTGATTAAACTCTTAATCACAGGAAATCTGTGATTAAACTCTTAGTCACAGGAAATCTGTGATTAATCACAGGAAGTCTGTGATTAAACTCTTAATCACAGGAAATCTTTGATTAATCACAGGAATTCTGTGATTAATCATAGGAAAATAATGATTAATCATTGGAATTTGGGATTAATTAAGGAAATATGGTTAATCATTGGAATTTGGGATTAATTAAGGAAAATAATGATTAATCATTGGAATTTGGGATTAATTAAGGAAAATAATGATTAATCATTGGAATTTGGGATTAATTAAGGAAAATAATGGTTAATCATTGGAATTTGGGATTAATTAAGGAAAATAATGATTAATCATTGGAATTTGGGATTAATTAAGGAAAATAATGATTAATCATTGGAATTTGGGATTAATTAAGGAAAATAATGGTTAATCATTGGAATTTGGGATTAATTACGGAAAATAATGGTTAATCATTGGAATTTGGGATTAATTACGGAAAATAATGATTAATCATTGGAATTTGGGATTAATTAAGGAAAATAATGATTAATCATTGGAATTTGGGATTAATTAAGGAAAATAATGGTTAATCATTGGAATTTGGGATTAATTAAGGAAAATAATGATTAATCATTGGAATTTGGGATTAAGGAAAATAATGATTAATCATTGGAATTTGGGATTAATTACGGAAAATAATGGTTAATCATTGGAATTTGGGATTAATTATGGAAAAAGCTTTATCAATCATTAGAAAAATTGTGTAATAACAGGAATCTGTGAATATTGTCACCTCTCATCACAATTTACTCTCAATAACTAAAAACTCAAAATCTATCAATCTCTAAAACTCCAAAATTTTAATTTTACAACTCCAAAAATTATAATATTGGCAAAACAAAATTTTTGAAAAATTAATTGTACAATATGGATTATTAATAGTTATGGTAGTTCAACTAATTTTGCTTATTATTTTATGAATTATAAATTTAGGGATTAATGGAATAATTTTATACTTTACGCTTTAATTAATTTTGTCAAAATTAATTGTACATTTAATTTTTCAAAAATTTGTTTTCCAATATTATAAATTTTTGGAGTTGTAAAATTAAAATTTTGGAGTTTTAGAGATTGATAGATTTTGAATTTTTAGTTATTGAGAGTAAATTGTGATGAGAGGTGACAATTATTAAATATTCACAGATTCCTGTGATTACACAATTTTTCTAATGATTGATCAAGCTTTTTCCTTAATTAATCCTAAATTCCAATGATTAACCATTATTTTCCTTAATTAATCCCAAATTCCAATGATTAATCATTATTTTCCTTAATTAATCCTAAATTCCAATGATTTATCATTATTTTCCTATGATTAATCACAGACTTCCTGTGATTAATCACAGATTTCCTGTGATTAAGAATTTGAAAACTGTAAATTTTTTGTATTAAATTTTTTTTTCTTAGTTTTTGCTATTCAAGCTAAAAAATGCTTTCTGATGATTGATAAAGCTTTTTCCTTAATTAATCCCAAATTCCAATGATTAACCATTATTTTCCTTAATTAATCCCAAATTCCAATGATTAATCATTATTTTCCTATGATTAATCATTATTTTCCTATGATTAATCACAGAATTCCTGTGATTAATCACAGATTTCCTGTGATTAAGAGTTTAATCACAGACTTCCTGTGATTAAGAGTTTAATCACAGACTTCCTGTGATTAATCACAGATTTCCTGTGATTAAGAGTTTAATCACAGATTTCCTGTGATTAAGAGTTTAATCACAGATTTCCTGTGATTAAGATTTTATTCTTAATCATATCTGTGATTAAGATTTTATTCTTAATCATCTCTGTGATTAAGATTTTAATCTTATTCTTAATCACAGAAAAATATTCCTATGATTTAAAATCTTAATCATATTCATGATTAAGATTTTGCCCATCTCTGGTTTTAAACCAGTTTCAAACTGTGGTTGGAACAAAACTAATAAGTTGATAATTTATATTGTTTTTAGGTGATTAAAATGGCTGGAAAGAATTCCCAACTTCCCAAATTACACTGCAAAAATGTTCCTAAGGACCTAACTGAAGTATGTATTGTTAAATTTCTTTTACAAATTTTTTATTCGAGTTTTAAACATCCAAAATTTATGACTTATAAGGCTGAACAAAAGTGTTTTGTGTAAACATAAAATCATTATAATATTCGTTTAAGGGGATATGAGGGTTTTAAGTTGGCTGCTTTGTACATATTTCGTTGTGAGCAACGGTTTTCGGTTTTTCCCATCTATCTTGGAAACCGTCGCTCAAAACGAAAAAATGTCCTAAGTAAAAATTGTAGCTACGGAAATTTACTACATAAAAATATTATTAGTTTTTTCCGTCAGAGCAATATTTTAGGAGATATGAAGGTTTTAAGTTTTCAGACAGGCTCTGTAGGATTATTAGTTTTAACCTCATAACTCCTTTAATATTGCTCTTACGCAAATAATAAATAAAAAAATTTTTGTAGGAAATCTTTGTACCTACAACTTTTACTTAGGACATTTTTTCGTTTTGAGCGACGGTTTCCGAGATAAAAGGGAAAAACCAAAAACCGTTGCTCACAACGAAAAATTTGCAAAGCAACTCACTTAAGAACCCTCATATCTCCTTAAGTATTGCTCTGACAAAAAAACCAATGAGGTCTTTTTTGTAGGAAATTTCCGTAGCTACGACTTTTACTTAGGACGTTTTTTCGTTTGGAGCGACGGTTTCCGAGATAGAAGGGAAAAACCAAAAACCGTTGTTAACAATGAAAAATTTGCAAAGCAACCAACTTAAATACTTCCATATCTCCTAAAGTATTGCTCTGATGGAAAAAACTAATAAGATATTTTATGTAGTAAATTTCAGTACCTACAACTTTTACTTATGACATTTTTTCGTTTTGAGCGACGGTTTCCGAGAAAGAAGGGAAAAACCGAAAACCGTTGTTAACAACGAAAAATTTGCAAAGCACCTCACTTAAAAACCATCATACCTCCTTAATCAATTTTATATTTGATTTTTTATTTTTAGTCTGACATAAAGAGGATGTTTGAGAAGTATGGGACCGTCGTAGAAGTCTATGTTGATAATACTAAAACTAGGAGTACAAACTGGGCCTTAATCACACTATCCAGTTTTGAGTAATTTTCTATTTTAGCAATAAAAAAAAGAAAGTATTTTTTTTTAACTTTTAGGGAGGCGGAGGAAGCGATCAGAAATCCTCCGAAAACATTTTCTGTGCAGTATTCATCCAAAACGCTGGCGTTGATGAAGAAACTAAAAGATGGAAAATCTGAGATTTTCAAAACGCATGAGAAAAGTAATTTTTGTTTTTGTTATCTATTTTTAAATAAATTTTTTCAATAGCGATGAAATGAAGGACTATAAATCGCCCGAAATAACAAATCATTCGTTGACCAATGGAATGCAAAAACTGTGAGTTTCTTTTTTTTTATTTTTAAAATGGCCTTCTAGTTATCTTTTTTCTAATTTTATAGATGATAGCTTTGTTCCAACCGCATTATGAAACTCCTGAAGCATGGGCAGAAGGATTTTTCTGTCAGATTTGACGTCTAAGCGGTTGGAACAAAGCTGATGTCAAAACATGCCAAGGAGTACATTGATGGACCATTTTCAGTAAAACCTTTTCTGTTTTTTTTTTATCTGATTTTGTACTTTTTTTTTTGTTTCTTCAATGAGGAAAACTCATTTTCTTGGACCCATTTTTACCAGATTTTGACCTTTTTTTTTCATATAATTCCATTTTTATCCATTTTCAACAATTCCCCTCTCCCAAACCCTATTTCCATCTGACATTTCTTTAGCTCAGAAGTCCCATTTTATCTTGGATCTTATCTTATCTTGGATCTTATCTTATCTTGGATCTTATCTTATCTTATCTTATTTGGAATATGTTTATTTAGGACGTTTTCCTTGGTTTTTTAAAGCTAAGAAACCCTGTTCCCACCCAAAATCTTCATGGGGAGTTAGGAAAATCAAAACAACTTAGAAATTTGAATCATTTTGTTGGCAGCACTGTTAATTAACTGTCACTTGTTATCAAACAAGTTGACACCTCTTGCCGTTATCATTCTTGTAGCGGGAACTACACAAAAACGCCATACGATAAATTCGAAATTAAGTGGAAACAGTGGTGGCCTCATCGGGAGGTTTCATTGATCAGGTTTACATACCTCGGACACGACTACCCTGAGTCCCACGAGAAAGCGCCTTATCTGCCATCTTCCCGCCACTTGTTATCAGTTGTTATCAAACAAGTTCACACATGCCTTCTCTTGCCCTTATCATTCTTCCCTACTATCAGCCATCTCCCGCTAAGCGAGACCGCCAAAGCTGAAGTTTGCCGGATTAATTGGTCAATTAGCCATTTTTATTTATTATTCCTTTTGTCGTAGAAGAAAAAGGTAAGTTATTTAATAAAAACTTAACGTTCTTTTTGCTTTATTGTGTTTTCTTTTGTTATTTTTATCTCATGGAGCAGAGATGGGCAAAATCTTAATCATATTCATGATTTTTAATCATAGGAATATTTTTCTGTGATTAAGAATAAATTAAATTCGTATTCACGTAGTAAAAGTATGATTATAATCACACTCACGAGTATGATTAAGAATAAAATCCTAATCACAGAGATAAAGAATCCGTTGGTTTTTAGGATATGTGCAGTGCCTCGGTCTTGTGCCCAAAGTTCCTCACGATTTTCTATTTTTCCTCATTTGTTTTGCCCAAAAACTCATTTTATTTAAACATACTTTTCTTAATCCCCCACTTCTTTTTACCTGATTTTTCTTCTGTGTTTTTCTGTGTTGGAGCCGTTTAAAGCTTCAAAGGAACAATTTTTTCTTTAATTTTTGTATTTTAGCTCCTTGGGACGATCCATGGGTTCCTTCTGCGGCGAAGAGCTCTGCAAAGTCTGCGGCAAAGACAGCGTCGATTTCTGCACATGCTGTCAAACGTATTACTGCAGTTTGCGATGTGCGAATACCATTCGTAGGCATAAACTTGTTTGTTTTGGGTAGGCTGTTGAATTTTTATTGATTAGTGTAATTGATTTTAATTTTAGTGATGAAGATGATAATAAATCGGTTACGGGATCTTCAGTCTCTTCAGTACCATTGAAGCCACAGAGAAGAAGCGATGTATCATCCAGTGTAAAACAAGAAATCCCAAATCTAAGGCGCTCATTGGTACATGTTTTGACTTGTTTTGACATTTTGACATGTTTGTTTTTGTTGTCGACATATTAAGTTTTGTTCGTTTTTTAGGACTCTCAAATTCGTAGTGGGCACAACGACCAAAAAATCATTCCAGAAATCATGAACAAACCCATCACAAAAAGGCGTTGTACGATTGGGAAAGTAATTCTGATGAATCAGATGCGAAATCGCGAAAAAGACACCTCCGAAAAAACCGACTCCTAAGATGGCCGTAAAAAATGAAAAATCTCAGAAAGTCAAAGAGAGGCTTAATGACATTCTGATAACCAACTCGAAAGACCTTGTAAAACCGGTTGTCCACTTCCTTTAGATAAGTACACAGAAGTAAGTTTTACCAATGTCATTGTATTTTCAGCTGTTTTTACCTTTCGGCTTTGCAGCCAAAAAAACTGATGTACCTATCAGATTTATTTTTTCCGGGTTTTTCGTCCAAAAAACACCATTTAAACCATTTCCCAGTTATACTTCATGGAGCTATACTTCCTTTTCTCGGTTATACTTCCCCAAAAAACAAGATTCAGGGTTTTTCTATCGAATTCTCCCTTATACTTCCCCTCCGTTATTCTTCCCCTCCTTTATACTTCCCCCCCCCCAAAAAAAAGATTTTGGGTTTTCCCATTGAACTTCTCCCTTATACTTCCCCTACCTTATACATCCCCTTCCGTTATACTTCCCCTCCCTAATACTTCCCCCTCCGTTATACTTCCTCTAAAAACAAGATTCTGGGTTTTCCTATTAACTTCTCCCTTATACTTCCCCTCCCTTACACATCCCCCTCCGTTATACTTCCCCTCCCTATTACTCCCCCCTACGTTATACTTCCCCAAAAAACAAGATTCTGGGTTTTCCTATTGAACTTCTCCCTTATACTTCCCCTCCCTTATACATCTCCCTCCGTTATACTTCCCCTCCCTATTACTCCCCCCTACGTTATACTTCCCCTCCCTATTACTCCCCCTACGTTATACTTCCCCTCCCTATTACTCCCCCCTACGTTATACTTCCCCTCCCTATTACTCCCCCCTACGTTATACTTCCCCTCCCTATTACTCCCCCCTACGTTATACTTCCCCTCCCTATTACTCCCCCCTACGTTATACTTCCCCTCCCTATTACTCCCCCTACGTTATACTTCCCCAAAAAACAAGATTCTGGGTTTTCCTATTGAACTTCTCCCTTATACTTCCTCTACCTTATACATCCCCTTCCGTTATACTTCCCCTCCCTAATACTCCCCCCTACGTTATACTTCCCCTCCCTAATACTCCCCCCTACGTTTTACTTCCCCTCCCTAATACTCCCCCCTACGTTATACTTCCCCTCCCTTATACTTCCCCCTCCGTTATTCTTCCCCTCCCTTATACTTCCCCCTTCGTTATACTTCCCCAAAAAACAAGATTCTGGGTTTTCCTATTGAACTTCTCCCACCTTATACTTCCCCTCCCTAATACTCCCCCTACGTTATACTTCCACTCCCTTATAATTCCCCCTCCGTTATTCTTCCCCTCCCTTATACTTCCCCCTCCGTTATACTTCCCCAAAAAACAAGATTCTGGGTTTTCCTATTAAACTTCTCCTACCTTATACTTCCCCTCCCTAATACTCCCCCCTATACTTCCCCCTACGTTACACTTCCCCTCCCTTGTACTTCCTCCTACGTTATACTTCCCCTTCCTTATACTTCTCCCTCCCTTATACTTTCCCTCCCTAATACTCCCCCTATACTTCCCCCTACGTTACACTTCCCCTCCCTTGTACTTCCTCCTACGTTATACTTCCCCTTCCTTATACTTCTCCCTCCCTTATACTTCCCCCTCTTATACTTCTCCCTCCCTTATATAGTACTTCCCCAAAAAAAAACAAGATTCTGGGTTTTCCTATCGAACTTCTCCCTTACACTTCCCTTCCCTTATACTTCCCCCTCCGTTATACTTTCCCAAAAACAAGATCTGGGTTTTCCTATCGAACTTCTCCCTTATACTTCCCCCTACGTTATACTTCCCCTCCTTTATACTTCCCCAAAAAAACAAGATTCTGGGTTTTCCTATCGCACTTCTCCCTTACACTTCCCTTCCCTTATACTTCCCCCTCCGTTATACTTTCCCAAAAAACAAGATCTGGGTTTTCCTATCGAACTTCTCCCTTATACTTCCCCCTACGTTATACTTCCCCTCCTTTATACTTCCCCAAAAAAACAAGATTCTGGGTTTTCCTATGGAACTTACAGCCAAGAAGTTCTCTTTTTCCAGATTTTTCGGTTGATAACTGCCTTCGTGTTGGATTTTGCGACTCTCCTTTTATTTTTTCTCCTGGATTTTCCTTGTTTTCTGTGCAGTTTTTTGGCTAAAAAACGCCCTATTTCCATCTATTTCCGTTGGGTTTTTGCTAATTTATTTTTTAGGTAACAGTCTCATGGAAAGATCAAGATTCTACGTTCGTTTTTTCCACCGATCGTCTCCCGGAGTTGATGGACATAAACACGAAATTAAACAGAATGAAACTCACTCCTTTCCCTCTCTCAGAACTGAAAGAAAATTCTAAATGCGCCGCCAAATACGAGGGAGAATGGTTCAGAGCTAAAATAGTTAAACTGATGCCGCAGAAAGCTCAAGTCGAGTTTGTCGATTTTGGAAATATCGAAAAAGTCCCGTTTGCCGATATCATGAAATTGCCAGACAGTTTTGCCAACATAAACGAATAGTATGTTTTGTTATTTTGTTTATATAACTTTCTAATTGATTTCTAAAGGCTTTTCGCGTTGAATTTGATGATGGAACTTGCGTTAAAACGGAAGATGTTATTTTTGTGAAGCCAGTTGGAATGGTATTCTGATATTTAAAACGTATATTATTTAAATCAATTTTTAGGACAATTCGGTTGTCTATGTTGAAGCGAAAAAAAATGTGGATGAATCTTCAAAATCTGATTCTGATTCTGATATTGAACCGCTTAGCTCGAAAACGTTTCTCAAAGTAGAAATAGTGAAAGTCGAAGAAAATGATAGTTATTGGGTGACGACTCGAGATGGTTTTCAAGCTACACTCGATATGAGCGAGGAAATTGAATTTTCTTACCCAAGGAAAGTCTCAAGGCCGGATTTGAACCGTCTCTACGCCGCTGAAGTAGGCGGACAATGGTAAAATTTATAAAATTGTATCATTTATTACATTTTTTTGTAGGTTCCGAGCGAAAGTTACCCATCTGTCACCGTTAACCGTGTTTTTAATTGATTCTGGAACGAGTGAAGAAGTCCCGGAGGTATTTCAGTTACCCAAAAAATTATCCGAACCCACTCCCAAGGTATTTATCTAAGTTATCTCTAATTTTGTATAACCTCTGAAATTTTCAGGCTTTAAGAATTAAAATAAAGGGAGCAAACAAGAATTTTTGTACTCTGGATTCAGTCTTGATCAGAAAATTGGAAAGGTAATTAAGTACATTTTTCGCGAGAAAATTTTCATTTTTTCAAATTAAAAATAAGAAATAAAGATTTACTTAGGCGTTCAGGTATTGGTGTTTCTCACCAATGGCTCTGCCTCTGTCAGAATCCTCCTATTTATTATTAGTTTATTATTATTATTATTATTATTTTATTATTATTATTAAGGCGTTCAGGTATTGGTGTTTCTCACCAATGGCTCTGCCTCTGTCAGAATCCTCCTATTTATCTTATTAGTATTATTATTATTGTTATATTATTATTTATTATTATTATTATTAAGGCGTTCAGGTATTGGTGTTTCTCACCAATGGCTCTGCCTCTGTCAGAATCCTCCTATTTATATTATTATTTATTATTATTATTAATTATTATTATTATTAAGGCGTTCAGGTATTGGTGTTTCTCACCAATGGCTCTGCCTCTGTCAGAATCCTCCTATTTATCTTATTAGTTATTATTTTATTATTATTATTTTATTATTTTTATTATTAAGGCGTTCAGGTATTGGTGTTTCTCACCAATGGCTCTGCCTCTGTCAGAATCCTCCTATTTATCTATTATTATTATTATATATGTTATTATTATTATTATTATTATTATTATTATTATTATTAAGGCGTTCAGGTATTGGTGTTTCTCACCAATGGCTCTGCCTCTGTCAGAATCCTCCTATTTATCTTATTAGTTTATTATTATTATTATTATTATTATTATTATTAAGGCGTTCAGGTATTGGTGTTTCTCACCAATGGCTCTGCCTCTGTCAGAATCCTCCTATTTATCTTATTAGTTTATTATTATTATTATTAATCTTATTATTATTATTAAGGGATATGAGGTTTTAAGTTAATGCTTTGTACATTTTTCGTTGTGAGCAACGGTTTTCGGTTTTTCCCTTTATCTTGGAAACCGTCGCTCAAAACGAAAAAATGTCCTAAGTAAAAGTTGTAGCTACGGAAATTTATACATAAAATATTTCATTGGTTTTTCCGTCAGAGCAATATTTCAGGAGATAAGAAGGTTTTAAGTTTTCAGACAGGCTCTGTAGGATTATTAGTTTTAACCTCATAACTCCTTAAATATTGCTCTTACGCAATAATGAATGAAGAGATTTTTGTAGGAAATCTTTGTACCTACAACTTTTACTTAAGACATTTTCGTTTTGAGCGACGGTTTCCGAGATAGAACGGAAAAACCGAAAACCGTTGCTCCAACGAAAATTTGCAAAGCAACTCACTTAAGAACCCTCATATCTCCTTAAGTATTGCTCTGACAAAAAAACCAATGAAGTCTTTTTTGTAGGAAATTTTCGTAGCTACGACTTTTACTTTTAACATTTTTCGTTTTGAGCGACGGTTCCGAGATAAAGGGAAAAAACCGAAAACCGTTGTTAACAACGAAAAATTTGCAAAGCAACCAACTTAAATACTTCCATATCTCCTAAAGTATTGCTCTGACTAAAAACAATAAGATATTTTATGTAGTAAATTTTCAGTACCTACACATTTACTTAGGACATTTTTTTCGTTTTGAGCGACGGTTTCCGAGATAGAAGGGAAAAACCAAAAACCGTTGTTAACAACGAAAAATTTGCAAAGCAACTCACTTAACACTTTCAACGCGGCGGCCATATTGCCGTTCCTCTTCAGTCGACGGATAGTTTATTAAATAACTTATTGTACTGACGGAAAGTTTTTTTTTAATAATTCAACTCCTAATGTATGTTTAGTCAAGGAAAAATAGTTAAAAAAATATATTTGGGTTATTTACTGGAGAAAATCATTATGACGGGTATACCCGTCAGATCACGCGAACGAATTTTCGGGGGTTGCCTAGTCAGCCCCTGCCGTCTACCCAGAAACTCTTTTCATTACGTCTTTTCAAATATATAAATGGTATCTTCATCGAAATAAGGATAGGAAAGCTAATATTATCATAAATATTAATATTGAGAATAATTTAATAGTTTATACAATTAATTAATAAATTTAAAAAAAAAAACGACTAATGACGAAAACTGACTTTTGCACGGTCTTCTAGGGGGTTGAAAGAGGGGCGGTGGACGAAAATAGAAACATTTCTACCTACTCAGCCCGAAAAATTACTTTCTAAGAGAGAAGGCTCTGACGGGTATACCCGTCAACCGTCCTCCAGTAGCGTTCGATAGTACGGGTATACCGTCATCATTGAGAGGGAAGTGCATCGATATGACGGTATACCGTCATCCGCGTTGAAAGTGTTAAAAACCATCATACCTCCTTAAGGCGTTCAGGAATTGGTGTTTCTCACCAATGGCTCTGCCTCTGTCAGAATCCTCCTATTTATCTTATAGTTATTATTATGTTATTATTATATTATTATTATTAATCTTATTATTATATATTATTATTATATTAAGGCGTCTGGTATTGGTGTTTCTCACCAATGGCTCTGCCTCTGTCAGAATCCTCCTATTTATCTTATTAGTTTATTATTATTATTATTATTAATTTTATTATTTTAATATTTTTTCAGAAAAAAGATTATTCATCGTAGAAGCCAAAAAAGAAAAGTAGAAAGCAACTATCATCACCGAAAGTGAGTCTTCAGTAAAGAAAATTTAATTAAAAAAAACGAATAAATATAATTTCAATTCTATTTCCAAGAAAAGAAATTCTGCTTTATATAGTTAATGAATGTTGAAAATTTAATAAAAGCATTTTTAATTTTCTTGTGGTTATTTATTCAAAAATGTGTTAGACGAACTTAATTTTTTTAGGGAGAAAGGAAGTGGGGAAAAAAAGGTTCAAATTGCCTCCGAGACGTGGGTGACGATTTCAGCATTTGAAACGACCAGATCGGTCTTTTTGCAGGTGGCTGACAAACGACAACATGAATTTATAAATTCGATCATAGAAGAATGCAAAAATGGTTAATTTTGCGTATTACTTGAAAGAAAAATCATTAAATTTATTTTTATCAGCACCATTTTTAAATGAGGAACCTCTCAGTGGCGAAATGTTGCTGCGCCCTCAGACCACTTCTATTACCGAGCAAAAATTCTTTCAAAAGACGGCGAAAATTTCAAAGTTCTTTTTGTCGATTTCGGTAACGTTGAAACCGTCCAATTTGCGAGTTGAAAGTTCTACCAGAAAATTTTAAAAATGTGAGATTTTTACTTTTTTTCCCATTATTATGGTTATTTCAGGCGCCCTATTGCGCTGTTGAAGTTGGCCTCGCCGGATTGCCAAAATCCGAATTCAACGCTCCAGCCACAGAAATGATGAACATATTGGCTACCGAGAGCAAAGTTCTCAAAATAGTAACTATCAGTTTAAAGATTGTTTGAAGGAAAAAAAATTATTTTTAGGTTTACGAAAACGATCTTCAAAATGTCCAATTATTTGGCCAGGAAACAAATTTAAACGAAAAGTTGGAACAATTAATGAAAAGCTCTGGAAAAGAAAAGGCCTCAATCCAAGTAAGGCATTATTTTAACTTCCTCAAACAGAACGTGTGTTGGGCGTAATCATAATCGCAATTACGATTACGATTGTAATCGCAAGTTCTTAATTACAATCACGATTGCAATCGCAAGTTTCTTAATTACAATCACGATTGCAATCGCAAGTTTCTTAATTACAATTCCGATTACGATCACGATTGTAATCGCAAGTTTCTTAATTACAATTCCGATTACGATTGTAATCGCAAGTTTCTTAATTACGATTCCGATTACAATTACGATTGTAATCGCAAGTTCTTAATTACAATTCCGATTACGATTACGATTGTAATCGAAAGTTTCTTAATTACAATTCCGATTACGATTGTAATTGCAAGTTTCTTAATTACGATTCCGATTACGATTGTAATCGCAAGTTTCTTAATTACGATTCCGATTACAATTGTAATCGCAAGTTTCTTGATTACAATTCCGATTACGATTGTAATCGCAAGTTTCTTAATTACAATTCCGATTACGATTGTAATCGCAAGTTTCTTAATTACAATTCCGATTACGATTGTAATCGCAAGTTTCTTAATTACAATTACGATTGTAATCGCAAGTTTCTTAATTACAATTCCGATTACGATTGTAATCGCAAGTTTCTTAATTACAATTCCAATTACGATTGTAATCGCAAGTTTCTTAATTACAATTACGATTGTAATCGCAAGTTTCTTAATTACAATTCCGATTACGATTGTAATCGCAAGTTTCTTAATTACAATTCCAATTACGATTGTAATCGCAAGTTTCTTAATTACAATTACGATTGTAATCGCAAGTTTCTTAATTACAATTACGATTGTAATCGCAAGTTTCTTAATTACAATTACGATTGTAATCGCAAGTTTCTTAATTACAATTCCGATTACGATTGTAATCGCAAGTTTCTTAATTACAATTCCGATTACGATTGTAATCGCAAGTTTCTTAATTACAATTCCGATTACGATTCTAATCGCAAGTTTCTTAATTACAATTCCGATTACGATTGTAATCGCAAGTTTCTTAATTACAATTCCGATTACGATTCTAATCGCAAGTTTCTTAATTACAATTCCGATTCCGATTACGATTGTAATCGCAAGTTTCTTAATTACGATTCCGATTACAATTACGATTGTAATCGCAAGTTTCTTAATTACAATTCCGATTACGATTACGATTGTAATCGCAAGTTTCTTAATTGCAATTCCGATTACGATTGTAATCGCAAGTTTCTTAATTACGATTCCGATTACAATTACGATTGTAATCGCAAGTTTCATAATTTCGATTCCGATTACAATTACGATTGTAATCGCGAGTTTCTTAATTGCAATTCCGATTACGATCACGATTGTAATCGCAAGTTTCTTAATTGCAATTCCGATTACGATTGTAATCGCAAGTTTCTTAATTGCAATTCCGATTACGATTGTAATCGCAAGTTTCTCAATTACAATTCCGATTACGATTACAATCGTAATTGTATTTTTTTTCTGCGATTACCATTATAATCGTATTTTTTTTCGTTAAAATCGTAATCCTATTTTTTTCTGCTATTACAATCGTAATCGCATTTTTTTTTAGCAATTACTCGCGTAATCGTACTTCATTAATTTTATTTTTAATCGTAACGATTTTAATCGTTAAAAAAATGCGAATACGATCATATTTGTAATCGGAATTATGATTACGATATAATCGCAGAAAAAAAATTTAATCGTAATTAAGAAACTTGCGATTACAATCGTAATCGTAATTGCGATTACGATTACGCCCAACACTTCCTCAAGAGCGCTTTCTTTGAAATTTGCGAAAATGGTGGAGATTTTTCCATCTTAAGTTCTGCCACTCCAGTTCAATCTTCAAAAATGTAGCACCCAGCAATGTAGGAAGAACGGGGGGGGGGGGGCTCTGCGTAGCAAAGAAGAGGCTTTTATTTTTCTACCTTGATACTAAAAATTTTGATGAAAAGTTATTGCATTCTTTCCACAAGAAAAAAATAGAAGGAAGTTCCTGTGGGGTTAGCTCCAGGTCACATTTTAATAGCTTTGTTCCAACCGCATTTAGAAACTCCTAGAGCATGCGCAGAAGGATTTGGACGTCAAATTTGAGGTTCAAATCGTTTGTCCATCAAATCTGAAGTCATCCGACGTCAAGCAAATCCTTCTGCGCATACTTCAGAAGTTTCAAACTGTGTTTGAAATATATTATTACATTTTGTTTTAGAAATTTTTAAAATTCACGACCTTATTTTTGAGAGAATTGACGAGGGTGAAGAAGTTATAATTTCGACAGCCGAGCTCCAATCAAAAAACAGTTATCTTGGCATGGCATCATTGAATGTGGCAGCAAATTTAGAAATTGAATACGAAGACGAAAATCTTCCTTTACAACCTCAAATTTATGAAGTTTGCTTAGCAAAAATAGGTTTGTATTTTACTCGTATATTAAATTTTATCCTTTTTTTTTTTTAATAGAAAACAAATGGTTTCGTGCAGTATGCTTCAAAAATGAAGGCGACAAATCAGAATTATTTCTTATCGACCGCGGACATTTCCGTACAATTCCACATGTGGACATCCGCCCAATTCCTTATCAGTTAATGGTCAATCCGACAACTTTTAAGCAATACAAATTTTATGGTATTCTTTCCTTTTTTCTGAGATTTTTTTCTGAATTTATTGTTTAGGACTGGATAAAATTCCTCTCGACGTTCAAGATTTGATTGAAAAAGAATTTGGAAGGAAAAAATTTATTGCGATGATCGTCAACGATGATGGAGAGACTGCTGCGGTTTTGTTCCTGAACTTAATAAGATTTTAATGAAGCATAATCTCCCTAAGATTATCATGCCTGTTTTGCCTTAATTAAAAATTATATGACAAGAATTACATATATAATTAATTTTTTATTGAAAAAATTACAGTGTTGCCATTGTTTTTTTCATTCCTTTTATTTTTTTAATCTTAGAAATATAAGTTCTATCAAAATCGTCTGATAATCGAATATTCGAACCCGCCCACTTCTCAGATTCTGCAGGTATTATTATGAAAGGGCTACCACCTTAATTTCTACTTTCCAGGGTAAAAAAACGAAAAATTTCATGGAGCTTCTTTTTTTTCAACTTACAATAATAACTTACAATATTCTGTTTTATCAATGTTTTTTTAACTTCCTTATAGAAGTTATTGTGACACCCTCCACGTCGGGTTTTTGGGGAAGGGTCTTCCAGACCCGGAGGGTCAAATCGACCCATCTCAACTTTGTATGTGGTGCCGGCCGGCAGTCCGTAGAATTTTTTCCGGAACACTTTACGGCCACAGTTTTCAACCGATTTTCACCAAATTTTCACCCAAAATTCTTTAGCCGGTGAAGAAGAATGTAACAAGGGCGATTTTTGAATTTCGAAAAAATGGCGGAGATATGTCTGTTTAAAATGCATTTAGGTGATCTTCTTAACAATAAAAATGTGTTTTTACCAATAAAATTATCTAAAAATGTTTTAATTTTTATTCTTTATTTTTGTTTATTTTTTCATTCAGAATCATCATTTCCGCTAAAAAAAACATATTTTTTGGGCAATTCTTAATAATTACTATTGAGAAATCCATTTTTCGATCATATGGATATTTCACTTCTTAAAGATTTCAAATCTTTTGAATCGTAAGACAACGACATCTTTTCGTCTTCTAAATGGTAGCCTCCTAAAAAACTATTATTGAAGAATTTTAAATTTAAATTCTTACCTTTAAGTTCGATGACTTTTGAAAATTTTACATCGGAGAACTTATTTATTCCGAGCCTTTTCCATGGATCATTTTCAGCATTGACAATCAGGATGTTCTCAATTCCATCAAGACTGTTCCCTTTAAAATTCTCATTTGTCGCTTTTACGTATTTTTCAATGTTTTTTGGTTAAAACTAATAGAAAATAAGAAATTTTGAGTTAATATAAAAGTACTTTTGTCCGTAAGCTTCCATGCAGATTTTTGTGAAGTACATGAGCGGCAAAGCGTGGGCGAAAGGTTGTTTGTTGCTTGCCGTCGTTTCAAACATGCCTAGTTGGCTACATTTTTGATAGTAAATCTGTCGAGCTGAAAATTTGAAAACATGGAAAATTTAGAAGTTTAAGGATATCCTTACAGAAATCATAAAAGTTGACGTTTATGTTGAAAACTGGATTCATTTTGTATGAAAAGTTAAAGCATTTTGTACCGCCGTAAAAACGAGACATGAACTCTCCTAATTTTGACAAATCGTCGCCTTTTTGATTTTTAAAACTTTCGCAGATCGAAGCTACTCTCGAGTTGCCGCTGGCGTCTTTGACGTTGTAGATGGAAACCTCTGAAAATGCTTTAGCGATGTACGAAGCGAGAGAGAACTTGTCGAACTGATCTGCGGGAGCCTCACATAAATTAAAGATTCTTTTAATTCCGCTCGTTTTTCGTCGTTTCCGAATGATTTGACCAACTGAGCCATCCCGCTTTTCACTGTCTCCACGCATTTTGGCGTACTCTTCATAATCTGTGCGACATCAGGTAAAAACTCTTCAAAAAGAAAAAAAAAAAACATTATTTTTATATTATTAGGTGTACAAAATGAAACTCAGCCACAGGGTAAATTTGAATTTTGTAGATTTTAGCCGAGTTTCATTTTGTACACCTAGTAGTTCATTTTTTCAACATTTTAGGAGTTAAAGTCCATCAAAAGTTGACCTTCACCGTGTAAGAAGGTTATTGAAGTATAACCATTAAGAAGGTTAATTTTTAAAGGCTTGTAAATCGTAAACCGTTACAGATATTGAAAAAATGCACTAAATAAAATCTGTTGGAAATTCAATTTTCTTTAATTTTTATTCTATTCATTTTTTCTCTTGGACGCACTGTTTTCAAGATAAATTTATTTCAAAAAAAAATTATTTTCCGAAAATAGTGCATCCTAGAAAAAAATAATTAAGTACAAATTTATAGAGAATTAAATTTCCTACAATTTTTATTTATTAGGTGTACAAAATGAAACTCAGCCACAGGGTAAATTTGAATTTTGTAGAATTTAGCCGAGTTTCATTTTGTACACCTAAAATAAAACGAAGTACCTTGAAAATTCATCTGGGCTTGAACAGGAGCTCCAGATGCGACAGCTCCAAAAATTAAATCGGGATATTTGGACCTTGCCCAGACTGCCAAATTTCCGGCGTAGCCGTAGCCGAAGAGGATCCATCGGTTTTGCTCTTCACCGTTTATAAAAACGATAAAATCTTTAATGTCCTCTAATGCTTGCTCGACACTTAAAAATTGCAAATTTTCCGTGCTCAAATCTCTAAAAAATGGCATTTCTGCATTAATAGACACCAGAAAAAGATCCTCCCTTTCTTTTATTGGATTTTCAAGTTTCCCTACTTTTGGCTAAAATGTTTACTCAACTTTCGGGAGTTTCCTCGGCTATTTTACCACATGTTACCAGCTTTTCCGAAATAATGCGTTTGGGCGTTTTTTTAGGCGTTTATTTTAGGTGTACAAAATGAAACTCAGCCACAGGGTAAATTGAATTTTGTAGATTTTAGCCGAGTTTCATTTGTACTCCTAGTAGTACATTTTTTCAAAATTTTGAACATTTTAGGCGTTAAAGTCCATCAAAAGTTGACCTTCTCCGCGTAAGAAGGTTATTGAAGTATAACCATTAAGAAGGTTAATTTTTAAAGGCTTGTAAATCGTAAACCGTTACAGATATTGAAAAATGCACTAAATAAAATCTGTTGGAAATTTAATTCTCTTTAATTTTTATTCTATTCATTTTTTCTCTAGGACGCACTATTTTCAAGATAAATTTATTTAAAAAAAATTATTTTCCGAAAATGGTGCATCCTAGAAAAAATAATTAAGTGCAAATTTATAGAGAATTAAATTTCCTACAAGTTGTATTTATTAGGTGTACAAAATGAAACTCAGCCACAGGGTATTTTGTACACCTAATATAAGAAACCACTCCTTTTTTACCGATTTCCAGGACTTTTCTTAGAAACTCCCTTATCAAGAGACTTACATTTCTTTTTTCCGAGAAAACTTAAGAACCTTTCATACAAGAGAGTTTTTCTCGACTTTCTTTCCATCCGAGAAACCAACTTTTCACTGGTTTTTCTTTTGATCATCTCATGAACCAATAGGAATAAGAGTTACTGCTAAGGAAGCGACTTTTTCATACTTAGAGGGCTGAGACGTTCCGTAGAATCTGTGCTCGAGGGCGTATTTGTCAGCGAGATATTTCTCCGCGAGTTCACTCATGAAGTTCATCGAAACGGATCCGATAGACAGAGTCCCCTGACCACCCACGTACAAAAATTTCAGGTCATTTTTCGACTCTGGCTCCTCAGAAAGCGACTCGTAATAAAGCTAGAGAAAAAAATATTTTTTCTTTTTCTAAAACTACTCACTTGTTTGAAAGTTCCATTTTTTAACCCATTATGGTCGATTTCTTGGTCGAAATATTTCCTCAAAACCGCCGAATCTGCGAATTTTGAGACGACTAATAGACAAATTGCTAAACTTAACATCTTGTTTTAAAGAAAAATTTTTTGTTTCCACTTGAAGCTTTTATAGGATTAAGAATTTGACAGGAAACGACTGAAATAATTGATTGTTTGATAATTAAATTTATCTAAAACAGCATACTTGAGATACAAAACATAGGAATGATTGATTTCAGTGAAAATCTGAAGTTTCACGAAGAAAATAAGACAAAACAAGCCTTTATTGACTAGAAAATTTAGGGAAACGCCCCTTAATCCGCTGAAAGTGGGTTTTTTGGCCGAAAAAATGAGGTACATCAATGGCTTAAAAGTACTGGTTTGAAGAGCTTCCAACGAAAACTTCCTTAAAGAGAAGTAATAATATAGGAGGGGGAAGTATAACGGAGGGGACGTACAACAGAAAGGGAAGTATATGGGAGGGGAAGTATAACGGAGGGGGGAAGTATAAGGGAATGAAAGTATAACGAATGGAGGGAAAGAGTAAAGGAGGGGGAAGTATAAGGGAGAGGGAAGTTTTTTTTTTTTGAAAAATTTTCCGAGTTTTTTTTTTTCAATTTTCCGAGTTTTTCTTTTTTCGAAAATTTTCCGGGTATTCCTTTTTTTTTTTTTTTTTTTTTTGTAAAAATTTCTTAAGTTCTTATTTCAAAAATTTTTCTAAGTGTCAAGGTAGAAATAATGGGCTTTTTGGCCTAGGGATGCGCCTCTCGTAATGGGTAGAAGTATGAAATTTCTCCCTACTAAAAAAAATTAATAATTAAAAAGTGGCAGTTTTTACACCAAAAATTCTTAAAAAATATAAGGAGTAATTGGTGAAAATTTTTAAATTGGCCTAAATGCTTTTTTTTAAAAATTTTAAATTTTTCAACTCAGTGTCGACAGAACGTAGAAAACGCTTCAAATGGCGTTTCTCGGTGTCGACAGAACGTAGAAAACGCTTCAAAAATGGCGTTTCTCAGTGAACGTAGAAAACGCTTCAAAATGGCGTTTCTCAGTGTCGACAGAACGTAGAAAACGCTTCAAAATGGCGTTTCTCAGTGTCGACAGAACGTAGAAAACGCTTCAAAAATGGCATTTCTCAGTGAACGTAGAAAACGCTTAAAAATGGCGTTTCTCAGTGTCGACAGAACGTAGAAAACGCTTAAAAATGGCGTTTCTCAAGTGTCGACAGAACGTAGAAAACGCTTAAAAATGGCGTTTCTCAGTGTCGACAGAACGTAGAAAACGCTTAAAAATGGCGTTTCTCAGTGTCGACAGAACGTAGAAAACGCTTCAAAAATGGCGTTTCTCAGTGAACGTAGAAAACGCTTAAAAATGGCGTTTCTCAGTGTCGACAGAACGTAGAAAACGCTTCAAAAATAGCGTTTCTCAGTGCCTAAAGAACGTAGAAAACACTTAAAATCTTTAAGATGTGAAATACCTATCCAATATGATCGAAAAATGGATTTCTCGGATTTCTCGGGTGTGCATGATGAGAAAAAATAAAGAATAAAATTAAAACATTTTTAGATAATTTTATTGGTAAATACACATTTTTATTGTTTAAGAAGATCACCTAAATGCAATTTTTTTTTTTAAAATTTTAATTAATTTTGATTGGAAAAAAAATTAAGGTAAAACACAAAAAATGAAAGAATATTTACAAAAAAAAGCATTAAATTGTGCAATGTAGGTAGGAGATACCTAAAATATTTATTTAAAAAAATTATTGCTAAGGTCTTTTAACCGAAGTTAAGTCTGCATGTATTCGTATCTAAAATTATGAGGATAAGGCAATTTATTCACTGTATTTGTCTTTTTGTAGGCAGAGTTTGGCACCTCCAATCCTGTCCCCTTCTGAAACAAGATGCCCAAATTGTCAAAATAATAAAACTGGGATCATGTTAAATAATAAAAAAAGCCCCGTTGTTAATTTATGGGCATGCATGTTAGTTGGCGTGAAACGTTTGGTCAGACCCAAAGGACTCTGATGGGCTGGCGGAATGATCCGTCGGTCGGGGTCGACGACCAACGTCGGTGTCGGTGAGGTGAAGTGACCAAAGGAAGGCCGAGTTCGTGGTGCGAACCTTCCGCTGTCCGTTCGACGTTTTCGTGGAAAGAACTCATCGATGAGAATCCGCTTTCGTCTTCCGTCGACCCGACGCTTAGCTGCGGCGTCGCTGGACCTGCACTGCTGCTCTTGTCTTCTTGGCTAACTACTGAGCTCTGCACAAGAGAACTGCAACTTCCCATCTAAAAAATAACCAATCATTAATAAAACATAAAAAATATCAAAAACTGCTTTCCTATTTTACCTTCTTGACCCATGAAAGACTTTAAAATTAAAAAGCCAAGTTAATATTCATAGATCATAATAAAAATGACTTACAGAAGTAGTGTCTCTAGGTGTGCCGTCTGAAACGCGAGCGAGATCTGGTTCTCTTGTAGCGAGAAGCGACTGAATCGTCCTAAAGAGTCGGAAAGCGTCTTGAGACAACCTTTCGGGAGACTCCTCATCGACGCTCGCTCTACTCGCTCTTCTTGAAAGTGAACTAAAATACGATATTATTACATTTTTTATTTTCAAAAAGAAAAACTGACCAAGCATAATCTCTAAATGTAGAATAACTGTCTTGAATCTGTGATATGCTGTTTGCTCGGTGAACGCTCGTCGAGGATGCGCTCGGTGAAGGGGAAGACGCTCGGCTTTGAGTTACGACAGTGTGCACACTTCTACTTCTAGGAACCCTAAAAAAATTCAATTAATTTTTTGACAAAAAACAAAAAAGAATCTGACCTTGATTTTCCTCTTGTTGGATGCGCTTTTGGACTAGAATCAAGTGCCTTTTGTACTCTTTCTAAAAATTTAGACACCTGTTCCATGACTGCTTTGTACATCTGTCGGTTCGATTCAGCCTAAAAAAGTCAAAATCAAAAATTTTTAATATTTTTTGATATAAATAAGGCGAAGGAAAACCATTTAAAATAAGATATTATCCAGGAGGGGCGGTAAGGACGAAAAATAGGTAAAAAAAATGATGTTTTGATGTCAAAAAAACAATGAGAAGTGCCCAAAGATGTAGAAACGCTTAAAATGGCGTTTCTCACTGCTGAAAGAACATAGGAAACGCTTAAAAATGGGGTTTCTCTGTGCCAAAGAGCGTAGAAAACGCTTAAAAATGGCGTTTCTCTGTCGAAAGAATGTAGAAAACGCTTCACAATGGGTTTCTCAGTGTCAAAAGAACTTGCAAAACGCTTAAAAATGGCGTTTCTGTGTCGAAAGAACGTAAAAACACTTAAAAATGGCGTTTCTCACTGCCAAAAAACTTAGAAAACGCTTAAAAATGGCGTTTCTCACTGCCAAAAAAACTTAGAAACGCTTAAAAGTGGCGTTTCTCAGTGCCAAAGTAACGTAGAAAACGCAAAAAAACGGCGTTTCTGTGCCGAAAGACCGAAAGAACACTTAAAAATGGCGTTTCTCACTGCCAAAAAACTTAGAAAACGCTTAAAAATGGCGTTTCTCACTGCCAAAAAACTTAGAAAACGCTTAAAAGTGGCGTTTCTCAGTGCCAAAGTAACGTAGAAAACGCAAAAAAACGGCGTTTCTGTGCCGAAAGACCGAAAGAACACTTAAAAATGGCGTTTCTCACTGCCAAAAAACTTAGAAAACACTTAAAAGTGGCGTTTCTCAGTGCCAAAGTAACGTAGAAAACGCAAAAAAACGGCGTTTCTGTGCCGAAAGACCGAAAGAACACTTAAAAATGGCGTTTCTCACTGACAAAAAAATTTAGAAAACGCTTAGAAATGGCGTTTTTCAGTGCCAAAGAGCGTAGAAAACGCTTAAAAGTGGCGTTTCTCAGTGCCAAAGAACGTAGAAAACGGCGTTTCCGAAAGAACGAAAAAACACTTAAAAATGGCGTTTCTCACTGCCAAAAAAACTTAGAAAACGCTTAGAAATGGCGTTTTTCAGTGCCAAAGAGCGTAGAAAACGCTTAAAAGTGGCGATTCTCGGTGCCAAAAGAACTTAGAAAACGCTTAAAAACGGCGTTTCTGTGCCGAAAGAACGTAAAAACACTGAAAAATGGCGCTTCTCAGTGCCTAAAGAACTTAGAAAACGCCTAAAAGTGGCGTTTCTCAGTGCCCAAAGAACGTAGAAAATGCAAAAGTGGCGTTTCTCGGTGCCGAAAGAGCACAGAAAGCGCTTAAAAAAGGCGTTTCTCAGTGCCAAAGAGCGTAGGGAACGCTTAAAAATGGCGTTTCTCAGTGTCGAAGAATGTAGAAAGGCTTAAAAATGGGATTTCTCAGTGCTGAAAGAACGTAGAAAACGCTTAAAAATGGCGTTTCTCAGTGCCTAAATAACGTAGAAAACACTTAAAAATGGCGTCCAGTGCCGAAGAACATAAAAAACGCTTAACAATGGGGCATCTCAGTGCCTAAAGAACTTAGAAAACGCCTATAAGTGGCGTTTCTCAGTGCCCAAAGAACGTAGAAAATGCAAAAGTGGCGTTTCTCGGTGCCGAAAGAGCACAGAAAACGCTTAAAAAGGCGTTTCTCAGTGCCAAAGAGAGTAGGGAACGCTAAAAAATGGCGTTTCTCAGTGACGAAAGAACGGAGGAAACACTTAAAAATGGCGTTTCTCAGTGCCGAAAGAGCGCAGAAAACGCTTAAAATGGCGTTTTTCACAGCCGACACACAGTGGGGCCGCCAAATTTGAAATTCATGGCCAAAATTCTGAAACTCTCCATTTATATGTATTTTTGGATTCTAAACCAGAAAACAGCATTTAAAAATATTTTTAATAAGTTTCAAGCGGTTATTTTTGAAAATTTTCAAAATTATTGCATTAATCTTAGTATTTCGGGCACTGGATATTGGATTGGGGGTAAAATTAACAAATAAACGGTTAAATTTGTTTTAAAATGAATAAACAAATCTACCTAATTAATTTTGATTTAAAATATAATAAAAAAATCTATCAAATTAATTTTTTTCAATTTCCGACTACTTATTCACTTTCCGCTTCTGGTGCTTTTAGCAAAGCAATGACTTTTGAACGAATATCCTTCTTTTTCTGCTTAAGAAGGGTCCGCAAAGAAGCTAAAATTGGTAGGACGAAAGTATTAGATTATAACCCTCTTGCCATAACCAAATTAATACCCTGAGTCAAAGATTAAATTTTGGTGAAAGTCGAAATTTTGGTCAAAGTTGTCAACTTAAAAAATTCGCCAAAAAAAGAAAAGCAACTCCGGGCAATTTCTGTCAACGTGGCGTTGTTATATACAGTTCAATGTTTTAGTTTTGAAAGAATGGTCGAGGAAACCCGTGGCAACCGAGAAAAATCGCATTTTTTTTAAAAAAAAGCACTAGGAGACATGGAAATAGCTATAAAATTATATTAGTTACCTGCCGAAAAGTGATCCATTGTTAACAAAAATTGTGTTTCGACCTCTCAACATAGATGTCAATTGAATGATACCCAGCGAAATTCAAAGAAACAAGGGCATTACAGTTAATTAAGTAAATAAACAGAAAAGGATCAATTGTAGGATTTGCAACAAAAAACCACCTGCTGTAGGAGGAAAAAAATATAATTTCACATATTTCCAATAAAGTTACATTAGTTAAGGGTTATAGAAACTAATCTGCGTGAATTCATACCATAAATATTTGATTAATTTTTCCCCATTTTGGCCACGAATTTCCATTTTGGCCCCACTGTGCGACAGGACGTAGAAAACGCTTCAAAATGGCGTTTCTCAGTGCCTAAAGAACGTAGAAAACACTTAAAAATGGAGTTTCTCAGTGTCGACAGAACGTAGAAAACGCTTCAAAAATGGCGTACCAGTGCCGAAGAACTAACAAAACGCTTAAAAATGGCGTTTCTCCTTGCCAAAAGAGCGTAGGAAACGCTTAAAAATGGCGTTTCTCCTTGCCAAAAGAGCGTAGGAAACGCTTAAAACTGGCGTTTCCCAGTGCGGAAAGAATGTAGAAAACGCTTCAAAATGGCGTTCCCAGTGTCGGCAGAACGGAGAAAACGCTTCAAAATGTCGTTTCTCAATCCAGAAAGAACGTAGAAAACGCTTCAAAATGGCGTTTCTCAGTGCCGAAAGAATGTAGAAAACGCTTAAAAATGGAGTTTCTCAGTGTCGACAGAACGTAGAAAACGCTTCAAAAATGGCGTACCAGTGCCGAAGAACTAACAAAACGCTTAAAATGGCGTTTCTCCTTGCCAAAAGAGCGTAGGAAACGCTTAAAACTGGCGTTTCCCAGTGCGGAAAGAATGTAAAAAACGCTTCAAAATGGCGTTCCCAGTATCGACAGAACGTAGAAAACGCTTCAAAATGTAGTTTCTCAATCCCGAAAGAACGTAGAAAACGCTTCAAAATGGCGTTTCTCAGTGTCGACAGAACGTAGAAAACACTTAAAAATGGCGTCCCATTGCCGAAAACCATAAAAAACGCTTAACAATGGGGTTTCTCAGTTGCAAAAGAACTTGCAAAACGCTTCAAAATGGCTTTTCTCAGTGCCAAAAGAACATAGAAAATATTTAAAAAAAGGCGTTTTTCAGTGTCGAATGAATGTGGAAAAAAAATGTTGTTTCTCCGCCGAAAGAAAGTGCAGAAAAGCGCATAAATTACATGCTTAAAAATGGTGTTTCGGGGGGGGGGGGGGGGGGGGGGAGAAACGCCTGAAAAGGGATGTTTTTGGCTAAAAGACCATCAAATGAGGACTATCTTGTCCGGGCGACCGAAGGAAACGCCTAAAACGGCGTTTGGCGAGTCAATCGAGCAAAAATCAAAATCGCTTACCTGTTTCAATTGCCATTGAAGCGTGTCGATTTGAGTTTGAAGAACGCACGAGTCGAAATTGGCCGAGCCAGCTTGGAGTTTACGGTTGGTTTCCATCAAGCCCTGGCACTCCTTGAAAAAAAAAAAAGAAAAAATGAAAATTAATGTTTAAGCAGGCAACAGAAAAACATAACGGAGTTGAGCCTCATTAAGGTTTTCGTCCCCATTTTCAGAAAGAAAAAAAAAAAAAACTTTAAGAGGGAAAAGAGTGACCGAAGGGTCATCAGTGGGGTTACGGAGAGAAAAAAAAATTGGAAAACAAGGTGAAACGAAAAGTAATTTACTAATAAAGAACGAAAAAAGATGGAAAAGTATTCGAAAGAGTTTCGAAGAAAACGTGAATTATATAATCTTTTAAAAAATTGGCAAGCCTGATTTTTTTGCAAGAATCTTAAAAGTTTTGACTTTACTTATGTATGATACAAAAGTTTTAACCAAAGCAGTATAATTAGAATTCAACAGGGAACTAACAAGGGCGAATTCCAACGTGCAAGAGATATTTCCCACGCTCCAATCGAATAGTTTGCATCCTTGGCGACCTTTTTCAAATAATATTACGTATTGAACGAGGAAGTTAATTTTTTTCGACATAATTAAGGTTTTATCAAGGGCGTTATAATAAATAAGCACATTTTTTAAGAGAAAAATTTTTTTTTCTCAAGTATTTATGAAATCTTAAGGAGGTATATTTCACGAATGGGCCACGAAGTTCGTTCACCGTAAATGGAATGTAGCAGAACCTGAACGCTGGGGATTGGATGAAGACCGTTAAAATTGGCGAATTGCTGTCAAGATTAAATTTCAAAAATGGAAAAAAACAATTTTTTATTCTCCATTGATAAACATATCAGTTGCACCAACTTAACTGAACGACGATTTTTTTCCAGGTAAAATAAATTTTTCTGGCAATACTCATAATTTTCATTGTTTACTACGGAAGTGACACTTTTTCTTATTCTTTTCTCAATTGGCTTTCAGCGTGAGTAGAAATTTTCTTCTAAAACTACTGTTTCCGTGTAAAAAACACCCCCTTAGCAAAAATCGTCGAAAACGCTTAAAAATGGCGTTTCTCAGTGAGAAAAGAACGTAGAAAACGCTTCAAAATGGCGTTTCTCAGTGCCAAAAGAGCGTAGGAAACGCTTAAAATGGCGTTTCTCAATCCCAAAAGAACGTAGAAAACGCTTCAAAATGGCGTTTCTCAGTGCCAAAAGAGCGTAGGAAACGCTTAAAAATGGCGTTTCTCAGTGTCGACAGAACGTAGAAAACGCTTAAAAATGGCGTTTCTTAGTGCCAAAAGAGCGTAGGAAACGCTTAACAATGGCGTTTCTCAATCCCGAAAGAACGTAGAAAACGCTTAAAATGGCGTTTCTCAGTGTCGACAGAACGTAGAAAACGCTTCAAAATGGCGTTTCTCAGTGTCGACAGAACGTCGAAAACGCTTCAATATGGCGTTTCTCAGTGCCAAAAGATCGTAGGAAACGCTTAAAAATGGCGTTTCTTACTGCTGAAAGAACGTAGAAAACGCTTCAAAATAGCGTTTCTCTGTGTCGACAGAACGTCGAAAACGCTTCAATATGGCGTTTCTGTGTGCCAAAAGATCGTAGGAAACGCTTAAAAATGGCGTTTCTTAGTGCTGAAAGAACGTAGAAAACGCTTAAAAATGGCGTTTCTCAGCGTCGACAGAACGTAGAAAACGCTTCAAATGGCGTTTCTCAGTGTCGACAGAACGTCGAAAACGCTTCAATATGGCGTTTCTCAGTGCCAAAAGATCGTAGGAAAAGCTTAAAAATGGTGTTTCTTCAGTGTCTAAGAACGTCGAAAACGCTTAAATATGGCGTTTCTGTGTGCCAAAAGATCGTAGGAAACGCTTAAAAATGGCGTTTCTTAGTGCTGAAAGAACGTAGAAAACGCTTAAAAATGGCGTTTCTCAGCGTCGACAGAACGTAGAAAACGCTTCAAAATGGCGTTTCTCAGTGTCGACAGAACGTCGAAAACGCTTCAATATGGCGTTTCTTAGTGCTGAAAGAACGTAGAAAACGCTTCAAAATGGCGTTTCTCTGTGTCGACAGAACGTCGAAAACGCTTCAATATGGCGTTTCTGTGTGCCAAAAGATCGTAGGAAACGCTTAAAAATGGCGTTTCTTAGTGCTGAAAGAACGTAGAAAACGCTTAAAAATGGCGTTTCTCAGCGTCGACAGAACGTAGGAAACGCTTAAAAATGGCGTTTCTCAGTGTCGACTACTAAAAAACTACTGCTTCCGTGTAAAAAACACCCCTTCGCAAAAATCCTTCTACATCAGCCAGAAAAAGTTATGACATCAACTTCCCCTCCGATGTACTTTAAAGGAGAGATGAAGAGCCCATGCTCCCGTTTTCAAAGCTCCCCTTGGCGGCGTCGGGAAATGCTTTCCGGGGGGGGGGGGTCAGATAAAGGGTAAAATGGTAAAGGCTATGGCGAAAGTCAATCGGTGCACTAGGAGAGGCTGAAGGCGAAAAACCGGGTATTCAGAGTTGTATATCTCGGCACCCTGTATACTGAACGACTAGAAATTTTCAGAGTTTACTCATATCGAATCAGAGAAGACCTGTATAAAATTTTAAGTCGATCGGTATACAGGGTGCTGAGATCTAGATACCCGAAAAACTTCGCACTTTTTGCGCTTTCGGGTTTTGCTTGCGTTCCTAGATTATTTTTACGGATAGAAAAGTCGGCGGTGGACCAGTAATTAGATATTTCTCACGCTCCCCAACGGCGAAAAGTACGGTCCATTAAACGCGTAATAGTCTGTCATCGTCGGTTATCGCTTTCGTTCCGTTCTCAACCTCCGACTTCCCCCACCATCGAGCAGAACTTTTGGAAATAAACCCGAAAAGATGGAACGGAAAGAAATAAAAAAAAAAAAAAGAATCGATGAGCCATTCGACCATGTAGCGATTGGAAAGCTGGTGAAAATAAGACCTATTTTAATAATTCGCGTAACGATTCGACAATATCGAATTCTTCACACTAAAAGGGCAACTGCAGCCCTTGGCTACTATTGGTGTACAAAATTGTAGGAAATTTAATTCTCTATAAATTTGTACTTAATTATTTTTTCTAGAATGCACCATTTTCAATTTCGAAAATAATTTTTTTTTAAATAAATTTATCTTGAAAACAGTGCGTCCTAGAGAAAAAATGAATAGAATAAAAATTAAAGAGAATTAAATTTCCAACGGATTTTATTTAGTGCATTTTTTCAATATCTGTAACGGTTTACGATTTACAAGCCTTTAAAAATTAACCTTCTTAATGGTTATACTTCAATAACCTTACACGGAGTAGGTCAACTTTTGATGGACTTTAACGCCTAAAATGTTCAAAATTGTGAAAAAATGAACTACTAGGTGTACAAAATGAAACTCGGCTAAAATCTACAAAATTCAAATTTACCCTGTGGCTGAGTTTCATTTTGTACACCTAAAAATAAAAATTGTAGAAAATTTAATTCTCTATAAATTTGTACTTAATTATTTTTTTCTAGAATGCACCATTTTCGGAAAATAATTTTTTTTTAAATAACTTTATCTTGAAAACAGTGCGTCCTAGAGAAAAAATGAATAGAATAAAAATTAAGAGAATTAAATTTCCAACAGATTTTATTAGTGCATTTTTTCAATATCTGTAACGGTTTACGATTTACAAGCCTTTAAAAATTAACCTTCTTAATGGTTATACTTCAATAACCTTCTTACACGGAGAAGGTCAACCTTTGATGGACTTTAACGCCTAAAATGTTAAAAATTTCTAAAAAATGAACTACTAGGTGTACAAAATGAAACTCGGCTAAAATCTACAAAATTCAAATTTACCCTGTGGCTGAGTTTCACTTTGTACACCTAGTAGTTCATTTTTAGAAATTTTTAACATTTTAGGCGTTAAAGTCCATGAAAAGTTAACCTTCTCCGTGTAAGAAGGTTATTGAAGTATAACCATTAAGAAGGTTAATTTTTAAAGGCTTGTAAATCGTAAACCGTTACAGATATTGAAAAAATGCACTAAATAAAATCTGTTGAAAATTTAATTCTCTTAATTTTTATTCTATTCATTTTTTCTCTAGGACGCACTGTTTCAAGATAAATTATTTTTTAAAAAATTATTCCGAAAATGGTGCGATGAGATAGAAATTTACGGAAGATGATGCGAAAATTGTTTGAAAATCGAAAGGGCCGTTTAGTGATCCGGAAAAGGGACGGACGGCCGGCACCATAGACGGTAATAGTTAAGATCATTGATCATTTTTACTCTAGGGGTCTACCAGACCAAAAATGGTGGATAATCTCTTTGCGAAATTTTAATGATGGAAATTGGGGTCCAAAATTGATTGAAACTAAGGGTAATGTCAGTTATTTGGCACTGCTCCTAAATAGAATGAAGAATGTGGGAAACTAATTAAGTTGGCGCTTTATTAGATCCGATAAGAAATTCAGCATTAAGGGAAACGAAAATTACTCTCCGGACCATTTAAGCCTAATCCCCAATTTTCGGAGGGGTGGAAGAGAGTTTTAGCACCTCGTAAAATGAAGAGAACTTACAATTTTTGTTTATTTTATCCTTTTTTGTGTTGACGTCATGTCGTGAAAGAGACTCGGAGAACTGAGGTTGAAAAAAGGCAGCGTCTGTTACGCAAGGAGGGCGAATCGTAAAGCAAAACAGGTGGTGGAGGTAAAGTGGTAAAAGGGAACGAATCCCAAACAATGAGACTGAGAAGGCCCCCCTCCGCGATTCAAACCGAGTAGAACAAATCGCCTTTTTGCCCATTTCGAAAGTGAAAATCTGAAAGAACTACTTTTACACAATTCGAGGGATTTATTTGTTCAAAATATTTTATAATGACTACTATAAGCCCTTTTTTTTTTATCCTTTGTCTGAGCTTTAACCATGGGAAAAGATAATAGTAACATCCAGCGGAAATTCCAATAGATTGTACAGAAAATCTTCTTAACTCGATGGGAAACACTAGAAGAATAATCCTAAAATTGTTGTTGCAACGCAACGTATAAAAGAAAAAAAAAAAGGCCAAGAACTTTCATACCATTTTTCAGCTTTTTCGCCGGAAAACACCTATGAAGTTATATTTTGGGTGTTTTTCTCGATCTCAAGGTCGACACTCATTGTACTTTGTTATAGGGCAATAAGAAGTTATATATTACCCTGTTATTAGCAATGGTATGACCACTCTTCTGGCATTAGCATAACCAGACTTCTAGCAATGGTAAGGGTTGTTGCGATACTTCCGATATATCGGAATATCGATATTTTCCTTCCGATATATCGGTTCATCCGATGTTTTCCTCCCGATATATCGGTTCATCCGATATTTTCAATCCGATATATCGGTTCATCCGACATTTTCCTTCCGATATATCGGTTCATCCGGGATTTTCCTTGCGATATATCGGTTCATCCGGTATTTCCTTCCGATATATCGGTTCATCCGGTATTTTCCTTCCCATACATTGGTTCATTTGGTATTTTCCTTCCGACACATCGGTTCATTCGGTGTTTTCCTTCCGACACATCGGTTCATCCGATATTTTCCTTCCGATATATCGGTTCATCCGATATTTTCCTTCCGATATATCGGTTCATCCGATATTTTCCTTCCGATATATCGGTTCATCCGATATTTTTCTTCCGATATATCGGTTCATCCGATATTTTTCTTCCGATATATCGGTTCATCCGATATTTTATCCGATACGATATTCCTTACCGATATATCGCGACATTTTACGATATGAATCCGAAAGAAAAATGGGGCAACATACGGATAACTTATAACTTGTCAGTGATATGTGATATCATCCATACGATATATCGGAATATCGATATTTTAATTCCGATATTGCGATATTTGTACCGATATTTTCATTCCGATATATCGGTTCATCCGATATTTTCCTTACGATATCGGTTCATCCGACATTTTCCTTCCGATATATCGGTTCACCCGATATTTTTCTTCCGATATATCGGTTCATCCGATATTTTTCTTCCGATATATCGGTTCATCCGATATTTTATCCGATACGATATTCCTTACCGATATATCGCGACATTTTTACGATATGAATCCGAAAGAAAAATGGGGCAACATACGGATAACTTATAACTTGTCAGTGATATGTGATATCATCCATACGATATATCGGAATATCGATATTTTAATTCCGATATTGCGATATTTGTACCGATATTTTCATTCCGATATATCGGTTCATCCGATATTTTCCTTACGATATATCGGTTCATCCGACATTTTCCTTCCGATATATCGGTTCATCCGATATTTTTCTTCCGATATATCGGTTCATCCGATATTTTTCTTCCGATATATCGGTTCATCCGATATTTTATCCGATACGATATTCCTTACCGATATATCGCGACATTTTTACGATATGAATCCGAAAGAAAAATGGGGCAACATACGGATAACTTATAACTGTCAGTGATATGTGATATCATCCATACGATATATCGGAATATCGATATTTTAATTCCGATATTGCGATATTTGTACCGATATTTTCATTCCGATATCGGTTCATCCGATATTTTCCTTACGATATATCGGTTCATCCGACATTTTCCTTCCGATATATCGGTTCACCCGATATTTTTCTTCCGATATATCGGTTCATCCGATATTTTTCTTCCGATATATCGGTTCATCCGATATTTTATCCGATACGATATTCCTTACCGATATATCGCGACATTTTTACGATATGAATCCGAAAGAAAAATGGGGCAACATACGGATAACTTATAACTTGTCAGTGATATGTGATATCATCCATACGATATATCGGAATATCGATATTTTAATTCCGATATTGCGATATTTGTACCGATATTTTCATTCCGATATATCGGTTCATCCGATATTTTCCTTCCGATATATCGGTTCATCCGATATTTTCCTTCCGATATATCGGTTCATCCGATATTTTTCTTCCGATATATCGGTTCATCCGATATTTTTCTTCCGATATATCGGTTCATCCGATATTTTATCCGATACGATATTCCTTACCGATATATCGCGACATTTTACGATATGAATCCGAAAGAAAAATGGGGCAACATACGGATAACTTATAACTTGTCAGTGATATGTGATATCATCCATACGATATATCGGAATATCGATATTTTAATTCCGATATTGCGATATTTGTACCGATATTTCATTCCGATATATCGGTTCATCCGATATTTTCCTTCCGATATATCGGTTCATCCGATATTTTCCTTCCGATATATCGGTTCATCCGATATTTTTGAAAAATATTGTATCGGATAAAATATCGGAAGGAAGGCAATATCAAATCAACCCTAATGGAATGTCCAGTCTTCAAGCAATTGTATGACCATTCATCTAGCAACGGCTTGTCCAGTCTTCGGTAATGTTAAGAACAGTCTTCTAGCTATGGTATGACCAGCCTTCTAGTCTTTCAGGTTTTTTAGCTAGAAGGCTAGGATTTTTGTTTGGAAGTTAAATTCCAAATAAGTTTTTTTCTACAAAATCCTTGGATAAGAAGGTCTCTCCTTAGGGATCTGAAAAGGGAACCATGCCAATGTGGCGAGAGCTCCCTCCTGGGCCCAAACCCCTCCCCCGTTGTGACAACCATAGGATAAACACAAGGAAAGATAAAAAAAACAAATATTCTCCTTTTTTTTTTTATAGAAACCTGACCTCCAATAATAAGAAATACTCCCAGGGAGAACGTATCAGGTAACCTAATTTTTTACCCTCGTAATTGATAGGAGGCGATTATAAAAACGCTTTAATTCCAAGATTAGAAGCTTCATAAGTTCTGTGAACGACCTTAAATATCGAATTCCGTCGGAATTCAAATTCGAGAGGAGACGAATTCCAGGATGAATCACGACGACCGTGACCTGCGTGGTATGAGAATCTTGGGGCTTTAAAATGTGCTAATGCAGGTGCGATTAATCCGGAGCTTAACGCTCGGATTATTACGACTTCCTTTATTACCAGATAACTTTATTTGAGTTTTTTTTTTTCAGAGAAAAACCGTGGGAGGAGTTGTGAAAAATAATTTTTCACATCATCAAAATTAGGGTCAAACTTTCTAAGATTTTCTCTCAGAAAACGCAATTTTTGACGAAGCTTAAGAAGTTACCGAAATGGCCAGTGGTTTGACCAAGCCGAAGATTGAAAGATCAGCAAGTTTGGAAGAGTCGGAGGAGCAGGAAGATTGGAAGAGCCGGTAGTTAGGAAGAGCAGCAAGACTGAAAGAGCATCAAGTTTGAAAGAGTCGGAAGAGCAGGAAGATTGGAAGAGCAGAAAGATTGGAAGAACAACAAGATTGAAAGAGCAGCAAGATTTAAAGAGCAGAAAGATTGGAAGAGCCGGTAGTTTGAAAGAGCAGCAGTAGGAAGAGCCAGTAGTTTGGAAGAGCAGCAAGATTGGAAGAGCAGCAAGTTTGAAAGAGTCGGAAGAGCAGGAAGATTGGAAGAGGAGAAAGATTGGGAGAAAAGAAAGATTGGGAAGTCGGAAGAGCACGAAGATTGGAAGAACAGAAAGATTAGAAGAACAGAAAGATTGGAAGAACAGAAAAATTGGAAGAGCCGGCAGTTTGGAAGAGCAGCAAGATTTAAAGAACAGCAAGTTTGAAAGAGTCGGAAGAGCAAGAAGATTGGAAGAGCCGGCAGTTTGGAAGAGCAGCAAGATTGAAAGAGCAGCAAGTTTGGAAGAGAAGGAAGAGCAAGAAGATTGGAAGAACAGATTGATTGGATTTTTTTCACAATCGGTTTTAGCTTCCTCTTGAGAAATCTCCGACTTCAGTCAATTTTTCTTTCTTTCAATAACTGAAGTTGAAAATTCCGTTACAGTAAGTACTTAATCGGAACGTGATGGTCGCGTTGACGCCATCGGTTCCGGCCACGTATTTCTGTTTATCGGAAATAATCATTCAAGACGCGATTCTTTATTTTGAGAGTAAAAGATTTCGAGAACAATAGATTTTTTTGAGGTAAACACGTCCATTAGGAACTAAACAGTTTTTGAGAGGTGAGCAATCGCCTTGAATGGTAAAATGTCATTCTCGTCTGGGTGGCCGAGAACTTCCCGTTTAATTTTTCACGGATTCGAAGAACGATCACGATTCTTCGTTTACCTCTGTCGATGAACTTGAGGGGTTTTTTTCCAACCGCAGTTTGAAACTCCTGGAGCATGCGCAGAAGGACGTCAAATTAGACGTCGTTCAAATCGTTTGTCCGACGTGCAAATCCTTCTGCGCATGCTCCAGTTTCAAACTGTGGTTGGAACAAAGCTAATATAAACTTGTGAAATCTATGACCTACGTTCCATTGTCGTGGGGATGATAGTCAGCGATGCATGACTTCCGCCGCAGGTGACCGGAAGTTCCAAGATACTAGTAGGGTTGGGGAGCTTCCCATATACAAACCACACATTCAATAACTTTTATTATTAAAAACCCCGAAGGAACAAACCAATATTACGTCAAATCAGGAAAGTAAATGACTTAAAGTTCGATGAGACAAAAAACGATTGGGTAAAGGAGAAAGGAATATGAATGAATTCCGGCAACAAATCAAATCAAGAACACGAGAAAAAATGAAGTCACGAGTATGTCAAGGACTTCTGTGCCAAAACGGTTTTTTGACTATTCTTATAATGAGTACTCCCACTTGAAGAGAAATCACGAATATTGAGTTTTTCCATCTTGGGACAATCGGGAAAAGTGGAAAACGTTGCGGCTTCCGAGAAGATCCAGCCTCCCACGCCGATTCACGAAACGCCTTCAAAAAATGATAAATAATCGTGGGAGTAACGAGAATTTGAATGAAAGGGAAACCCAGTAAGTGTAGCAAAAGGTGAAGGCGAGCTTCTGATAACCTTCCAATTTCAACACCGAAGTTTCTAAACTGAATCTCATGATTTTTGTTCAAAAGCTTATTTTCTCTGGTGTATTTTTAGAGTCCAAAAGGAAATTGGATTGTCTGGAACTATCATTTTGTCCGATTTTAGGGTGTTTTTGCGAAAAAACACCCCTTTTACCCGATTTATAAACACCATTGTAAAATGTCGGGAAAACAAGACCATTTGTCTTATTTTAGGGTGTTTGCCTCAATTTTTGGCGAAAAAACACCCCTTTTACCCGATTTTATAAACACCATTGTAAAATGTCGGGAAAACAAGACCAATTTGTCTGATTTTAGGGTGTTTGCCTCAATTTTTTGGCGAAAAAAACACCCCTTTTACCCATTTTATAAACACCTTTGTAAAATGTCGGGAAAACAAGACCATTTTGTCCAATTTTAGGGTGTTTGCCTCAATTTTTTGGCGAAAAAAACACCCCTTTTACCCGATTTTATAAACACCATTGTAAAATGTCGGGAAAACAAGACCATTTTTCTGATTTTAGGGTGTTTGCCTCAATTTTTTGGCGAAAAAACACCCCTTTTACCCGATTTATAAACACCATTGTAAAATGTCGGGAAAACAAGACCATTTTGTCCGATTTTAGGGTGTTTACCTCAATTTTTTGGCGAAAAAACACCCTTTTACCCGATTTTATAAACACCATTGTAAAATGTCGGGAAAACAAGACCATTTGTCCGATTTTAGGGTGTTTACCTCAATTTTTTGGCGAAAAAACACCGTTTTACCCGATTTTATAAACACCATTGTAAAATGTCGGGAAAACAAGACCATTTTGTCCGATTTTAGGGTGTTTACCTCAATTTTTTGGCGAAAAAACACCCCTTTTACCCGATTTTATAAACACCATTGTAAAATGTCGGGAAAACAAGACCAATTTGTCTGATTTTAGGGTGTTTGCCTCAATTTTTTGGCGAAAAAACACCCCTTTTACCCGATTTTATAAACCCATAGTAAAATGTCGGTAAAACAAGACCATTTTGTCTGATTTTAGGGTGTTTACCTCAATTTTTTGGCGAAAAAACACCCCTTTTACCCGATTTTATAAACACCATTGTAAAATGTCGGGAAAACAAGACCAATTTGTCTTATTTTAGGGTGTTTGCCTCAACTTTTTGGCGAAAAAACACCCCTTTTACCCGATTTTATAAACACCATTGTAAAATGTCGGGAAAACAAGACCAATTTGTCTGATTTTAGGGTGTTTGCCTCAATTTTTTGGCGAAAAAACACCCCTTTTACCCAATTTTATAAACACCTTTGTAAAATGTCGGGAAAACAAGACCATTTTGTCCAATTTTAGGGTGTTTGCCTCAATTTTTTGGCGAAAAAACACCCCTTTTACCCGATTTTATAAACACCATTGTAAAATGTCGGGAAAACAAGACCATTTTCTGATTTTAGGGTGTTTGCCTCAATTTTTTGGCGAAAAAACACCCCTTTTACCCGATTTTATAAACACCATTGTAAAATGTCGGGAAAACAAGACCATTTTGTCCGATTTTAGGGTGTTTACCTCAATTTTTTGGCGAAAAAACACCCTTTTACCCGATTTTATAAACACCATTGTAAAATGTCGGGAAAACAAGACCATTTTGTCCGATTTTAGGGTGTTTACCTCAATTTTTTGGCGAAAAAACATCCGTTTTACCCGATTTTATAAACACCATTGTAAAATGTCGGGAAAACAAGACCATTTTGTCCGATTTTAGGGTGTTTACCTCAATTTTTTGGCGAAAAAAACACCCCTTTTACCCGATTTTATAAACACCATTGTAAAATGTCGGGAAAACAAGACCAATTTGTCTGATTTTAGGGTGTTTGCCTCAATTTTTTGGCGAAAAAACACCCCTTTTACCCGATTTTATAAACTCCATAGTAAAATGTCGGTAAAACAAGACCATTTTGTCTGATTTTAGGGTGTTTACCTCAATTTTTTGGCGAAAAACACCCCTTTTACCCGATTTTATAAACACCATTGTAAAATGTCGGTAAAACAAGACCTTTTTGTCTGATTTTAGGGAGTTTACCTCAATTTTCCTCAGCTTATTTTCTCTGGTGTATTTTTAGAGTCCAAAAGGAAATTGGATTGCCTGGAACTGGGCATTCTTCGTTCTTTTCGCCCTTTTTAAGATTTTAATTGACTCGAGTAATTTTTTCAACTAAATTGTGTCCCTTGTACGTCTAAAGGTCATACCTGTTCGGTTGGTCTGCCAACCGTGACACCCCACTACATCACTTGTTTCCTATTACATCTTATGTCGTTTCACTTTTGCCTCTCATCTCGAATGCGAAAAACCTCCTTTTTTCCCTTCGAAAACTTCCTTGAATCGTGTTTATGGTCGGATGCATTTATCGAACAAACAATGCATCCTCACGACATAACCGAAAATAAAATATTCTATTTCTGAACTAAGTCTTTTTTCTTTGTCAAGAGCCAAGGTCGTTAGTAAATCGGGCATGAATCGTCCCTTGAAGACTTTTCCGGGAAACGCGTTTTTTGTCAGTCTTTTTTCAACCAAGTATCCGGCTAATGAAGTTATTCCAGATTCAATTATGGTGTAAATGATGTCTTTTGTCTGGTCGAAAAAACAGTTCGAAACTAACGGACGGATTCGTTTCCGCGATTATTCCAAAGCTCTTTCAATATTCCTGCTCTTCCGACTTTTCCAAACTTGCTGCTCTTCCAAACTGCCGGCTCTTCCAATCATTCTGTTCTTCCAATCTTCTTGCTCTTCCGACTCTTCCAAACTTGCTGCTCTTTCAATCTTGCTGCTCTTCCAAGCTGCGGGCTCTTCCAATCATTCTGTTCTTCCAATCTTACTGTTCTTCTAATCTTTCTGGTCTTCCAATCTTCCTGCTCTTCCGACTCTTCCAAACTTGCTGCTCTTCCAAACTGCCGGCAGCCTTCCAATCATTCTGTTCTTCCAATCTTCTTACTCTTACGACTCTTCCAAACTTTCTGCCCTTTCAATCTTGCTACTATTCGTGGGCGAACATTTGTGAAAACAAGGTTTAAAAAAACCGGGAGAAAAGAGTGTTTTCTCGTACTCCCTAAAATCAGACAAATTGCTTGTTTTCCCTACAAAAACGAGGATTACCAAAAAATCGGATGAAAAGGGGTGTTTTTCCCGCCAAAAAATTAAGGAAAATTTCCTGAAATCAGGCCAAATGGATGCTTTTTTCCCGCCAAAAACAAGGTTTTAAAAAAAAACCAGGAGAAAAGAGTCGCTTTCCTGCGCTCCCTAAAATCAGACAAATTGGTTGTGTTTTCCCGACAAAAACGAGGATTATTAAAAAATCGTGTGAAAAGGGGGTTTTTCCCGCCAAAAATTAAAGTAAATTCCCTAAAATCAGGCCAAATGATGCTTTTTCCCGCCAAAAACAAGGTTTAAAAAAACCAGGAGAAAAGAGTGTTTTCCCGTACTCCCTAAAATCAGACAAATTGGTTGTTTTCCCAACAAAAACGAGGATTACCAAAAATCGGATGAAAAGGGGTGTTTTTCCCGCCAAAAAATTAAGGAAAATTTCCTGAAATCAGGCCAAATGGATGCTTTTTTCCCGCCAAAAACAAGGTTTAAAAAAAAACCAGGAGAAAGAGTCGCTTTCCTGCGCTCCCTAAAATCAGACAAATTGGTTGTGTTTCCCGACAAAAACGAGGATTATTAAAAAATCGTGTGAAAAGGGGGTTTTTCCCGCCAAAAATTAAAGTAATTCCCTAAAATCAGGCCAAATGATGCTTTTTCCCGCCAAAAACAAGGTTTAAAAAAACCAGGAGAAAAGAGTGTTTTCCCGTACTCCCTAAATCAGACAAATTGGTTGTTTTCCCAACAAAAACGAGGATTACCAAAAAATCGGATGAAAAGGGGTGTTTTTCCCGCCAAAAAATTAAGGAAAATTTCCTGAAATCAGGCCAAATGGATGCTTTTTTCCCGCCAAAAACAAGGTTTAAAAAAAAACAGGAGAAAAGAGTCGCTTTCCTGCGCTCCCTAAAATCAGACAAATTGGTTGTGTTTTCCCGACAAAAACGAGGATTATTAAAAAATCGTGTGAAAAGGGGGTTTTTCCCGCCAAAAATTAAAGTAAATTCCCTAAAATCAGGCCAAATGATGCTTTTTCCCGCCAAAAACAAGGTTTAAAAAACCAGGAGAAAAGATTGTTTTCCCGCACTCCCTAAAATCAGACAAATTGGTCGTGTTTTCCCGACAAAAAGGATTATTAAAAAACCGGGTGAATAGGGTGTTTTTCCCGCCAAAAAATTAAGGAAAATTCCCCAAAATCAGGCCAAATGGATGCTTTTTCCCGCCAAAAACAAGGTTAAAAGAAAATCAGGAGAAAAGAGTGTTTTGCAGCACTCCCTAAAATCAGACAAATTGGTGTTTTCCCGCCAAAAGATTAAGGAAAATTTCCTAAAATCAGGCCAAATGGTTGCTTTTTCCCGCCAAAAACAAGGTTAAAAGAAAATCAGGAGAAAGAGTGTTTTCCCGCACTCCCTAAAATCAGACAAACTGGTTGTGTTTTCCCGACAAAAACGAGGATTATTCAAAAAATCGGGTGAAAAGGGGTGTTTTCCCCGCCAAAAAATTAAGGAAAATTTCCTAAAATCAGGCCAAATGGATGCTTTTTCCCGCCAAAAACAAGGTATAAAAAACCAGAGAAAATAAAAAATCGGGTGAAAAGGGGTGTTTTTCCCGCCAAAAATTAAGGAAAATTACCCAAAATCAGGCCAAATGGATGCTTTTTTCCCGCCAAAAACAAGGTTTAAAAAAATCAGGAGAAAAGAATATTTTCCCGCACTCCCTAAAATCAGACAAATTGGTTGTGTTTTCCCGCCAAAAACGAGGATTACTAAAAAATAGTGTGAAAAGGGGTGTTTTTCCCGCCAAAAATTAAAGTAAATTACCTAAAATCAGGCCAATGATGCTTTTTCCCGCCAAAAACAAGGTTTAAAAAAACCAGGAGAAAAGAGTGTTTTCCCGCACTCCCTAAAATCAGATAACTTGGTGTTTTCCCTACAAAAACGAGGATTACTAAAAAATCGGGTGAAAAGGGGTGTTTTTCCCGCCAAAAATTAAAGAAAATTTCCTAAAATTAGGCCAAATAGATGCTTTTTTCCCGCCAAAAACAAGGTTTAAAAAAATCAGGAGAAAAGAGTGTATTCCCGCCAAAAATAATCTTTAAGTGTTCCGGAAAAAATGCTACGGCCGGCTGGAGCCACAGACAAAGTTTGGTAAAGAAACCCGACGTGGAGGGTATCACAATAACTTCTTAAAGGAAGTTAAAATCACAAGATCTCCATAATTTGATACTCGAGGACGAATCTGCGCCTATCAATTACCCTCCTTGGAATTGCCAGCCTTAAATCTGTCTTTAACGGGCCTTTATTTTGAGTACCGTTAAACAGAATGAACTTTATAGAAGCCAACGTAGAATCGCGTGTTTAGGTTCAGTATTGACCAACTTCTAGCCCTTCATCATAAAATAGACATGATCTCGGTTAATGATTTTTAAATGCAAATAATGTTAATAAGTGAAAGGTTGGACCTTGGTATCTTGAATAGAACACGGCGATTATTGACAATAAAACTTAACTAAGTTTTAAAAAAAGTACTTTCAACTTTCATCGAATTCCTTTTAAATGAAGAGAGAAAAAAGTAGCATAGATGGTCCCTTCGAGCACGACTTCTGAAGTTCACGTGTCTCCACAAAACGCAGGGGCACGTGGAGGGGAAAAAGGTGAACGTCGAAAGTTTTACCGCAACCTAAAAAAAAATCCTTAATTTCGACTATTTGGACGTTTAAACTCTCGGCGAAGAAGCAGGAAGAGCAGAAGGATGAGCGGTAATTTACGTATATTGTAACTCCCGACTGCTTTGTTTATGCTAAACCGCACAACGTCTGGACATTGCAAGACGCTCTAGTTGAGTAAAACCGATTTCTCTCTAGCAAATTCTTTTATTAGGTGTACAAAATGAAACTCGGCTAAAATCTACAAAATTCAAATTTACCCTGTGGCTGAGTTTCATTTTGTACACCTAATAAATAAAAATTGTAGGAAATTTAATTTTCTATAAATTTGTACTTAATAATTTGTTTCTAGGATGCACCATTTTCGGAAAATAATTATTTAAAAAATAAATTTATCTTGAAAACAGTGCGTCCTAGAGAAAAAATGAATAGAATAAAAATAAAGAGAATTGAATTTCCAACTGATTTTATTTAGTGCATTTTTTCAATATCTGTAACGGTTTACGATTTACAAGCCTTTAAAAATTAACCTTCTTAATGGTTATACTTCAATAACCTTCTTACACGGAGAAGGTCAACTTTTGATGGACTTAAACGCCTAAAATGTTTATAATTTTGAAAAAATGAACTACTAGGTGTACAAAATGAAACTCGGCTAAAATCTACAAAATTCAAATTTACCCTGTGGCTGAGTTTCATTTTGTACACCTAATATTTTCATATGGTAGCAAAGGTTCAAAATTGAATGATTCGGAGGAGAATTGTCAGGGAAAAATCGTAGATTTCTTTCTTTTGGTAACACTTGGGAAGTTCTTAAATGCGCAGAAGGATTTGGATGTCAAATTCGACGTCGTTAAAATCGTTTGTCCGTCAAATCTGAAGTGATCTGACGTACAAATCCATCTGCGCATGCTCCAGGGGTTACAAACTGTGGTTGGAACAAAGCAATAAACGTTTGAGTAAAGGGTGGTATTGGGGTCCAGGGTATGAACAAATGAACAACAAATACAAAATTTTTTAAGGTAGATTCTGAAAGACAATTCCCCAAAAACCCGACTTGGAGGGTATCACAATTCCTTCTATTGTGAAAAGGGCCAAAATATGGAGAAAAACGGACATAAATCCGCTAAAGGTGGCAATCCTCAACAGAATAATTGAGGAAAACGTAGTGAAATCAGTTTTCTACCACCAGAAAGTCGAAAAAACCGACCGAAAAATCCGTTCAAAGGGTTTTCTTGGCCGAAAAACTGAGTGGGGAAAAAGTTGGGGTCTGCACTCCAAGCGTCTATTTATTAGGTGTACAAAATGAAACTCAGCCACAGGGTAATTTGAATTTTGTAGATTTTAGCCGAGTTTCATTTGTACACCTAGTAGTTCCATTTTTTCAAAATTTTGAACATTTTAGGCGTTAAAGTCCATCAAAAGTTGACCTTCTCCGTGTAAGAAGGTTATTGAAGTATAACCATTAAGAAGGTTAATTTTTAAAGGCTTGTAATCGTAAACCGTTACAGATATTGAAAAAATGCACTAAATAAATCTGTTGGAAATTCAATTCTCTTTAATTTTTATTCTATTCATTTTTCTCTAGGACGCACTAGTACTGTTTTCAAGATAAATTTATTTAAAAAAAATTATTTTCCGAAAATGGTGCATCCTACAAAAAAAATAATTAAGTACAAATTTATAGAAAATTAAATTTCCTACAATTTTTATTTATTAGGTGTACAAATGAAACTCAGCCACAGGGTAAATTTGAATTTTGTAGATTTTAGCCAAGTTTCATTTTGTACACCTAATAGATTTCTAGCTAGATTCTGAAAGACGATTCCCCCAATACCCGACTTGGAGGGTATCACAATTCCTTCTATTGTGAAAAAGGGCCAAAATATGGAGAAAAACGGACATAAATCCGCTAAAGGTGGTAATCCTGAACAGAAATAATGACCCTGCGGTAGCAGGGACTAAAGGTAGATTTCTTTTCATGATTAAAATTAAAATGTATAAACACAAAATATATAATTATGTTATAAAATGATGATATAAGAAAAATTGCGCGACTGAGCCCTAGAAAAACATCTGATAATTTTATTAATAAAATATTTAATAATTTCCCGGTATAAATTCAAATTTTTTTAAAGTTTAGCTAGTTCAATATTTTGCGCCTGGCTCGTCCAAACCTGCTTTAATTAATTTTTTACACGCCCTCGCAGAGGTCTTAAAGTTTTTTTTTGCAAAAGGACTAGGATTCAATAGAAAATGCCAATTTTGTCTTTTAAGCCCTAAGTAAAGTAGGTGAATCGCTGGTCCGATTTCAGCCATTAACGAACTCGTCCGAGCTATTGAGATAAAAACTCTAAATACCGGATATCGTCACCCTCACATTAAATTGCTCCAGTTATCGTGCTAATATACATATGTATATATAAACTTGGTACATTACAATAGGTAGATTTTGAAGAAAAGAAATCTACCTAAAATTGAGAAAAACGTGGTGAAATCAGTTTTCTACCACCAGAAAGTAGAAAAAACCCACCGAAAAATCCGTTCAAAGGGTTTTCTTGGCCGAAAAACTGAGGGGAGGAAAAAGTTGGGGTCTGCTCTCCAAGCGTCTATTTATTAGGTGTACAAAATGAAACTCAGCCACAGGGTAAATTTGAATTTTGTAGATTTTAGCCGAGTTTCATTTTGTACACCTAGTAGTTCATTTTTCAAAATTTTAAACATTTTAGTCGTTTAAGTCCATCAAAAGTTAACCTTCTCCGTTTAAGAAGGTTATTGAAGTATAACCATTAAGAAGGTTAATTTTTAAAGGCTTGTAAATCGTATACCGTTACAGATATTGAAAAAATGCACTAAATAAAATCAGTGGAAATTCAATTCTCTTTAATTTTTATTCTATTCATTTTTTCTCTAGGACGCACTGTTTTCAAGATAAATTTATTTTAAAAAAATTATTTTCCGAAAATGGTGCATCCTAGAAAAAAATAATTAAGTACAAATTTTTAGAGAATTAAATTTCCTACATTTTTTATGTATTAGGTGCACCTAATAGATTTCGAGGTAGATTCTGAAAGACGATTCCCCAAAAACCCGACTTGGATGTGGAGGGTATCACAATTCCTTCTATTGTGAAAAAGGGCCAAAATATGGAGAAAAACGGACATAATTCCGCTAAAGGTGGTACTCCTGAACGGAAAAATTGAGGAAAACATGGTGAAATCAGTTTTCTATCCCCAGAAAGTCGAAAAAACCCACCGAAAAATCCGTTCAAAGGGTTTTCTTGGCCGAAAAACTGAAGGGGGAAAAAGTTGGGGTCTGCACTTCAGGCGTCTATTTATTAGGTGTACAAAATGAAACTCAGCCACAGGGTAAATTTGAATTTTGTAGATTTTAGCCGAGTTTCATTTTGTACACCTAGTAGTTCATTTTTCAAAATTTTAAACATTTTAGGCGTTAAAGTCCATCAAAAGTTGACCTTCTCCGTGTAAGAAGGTTATTGAAGTATAACCATTAAGAAGGTTAATTTTTAAAGGCTTGTAAATCGTAAACCGTTACAGATATTGAAAAAATGCACTAAATAAAATCAGTTGGAAATTCAATTCTCTTTAATTTTTATTCTATTCATTTTTTCTCTAGGACGCACTGTTTTCAAGATAGATTTATTTAAAAAAAAATTATTTTCCGAAAATGGTGCATCCTAGAAAAAAATAATTAAGTAAAATTCATAATTAAATTTCCTACAATTTTTATTTATTAGGTGTACAAAATGAAACTCACAGGGTAAAGAATTTTGTAGATTTTAGCCGAGTTTCATTGTACACCTAATAGATTTCTAGGTAGATTCTGAAAGACGATTCCCCAAAAACCCGACTTGGAGGGTATCACAATTCCTTCTATCGTGAAAAAGGGCCAAAATATGGAGAAAAACGGACAATCCGCTAAAGGTGGTAATCCTCAACCGAAAATTGAAAAACGTGATGAAATCAGTTTTCTACCACTAGAATGTCGAAAAAACCCCACCGAAAAATCCGTTCAACGGGTTTTCTTGGCCGAAAAACTGAGGGGAGGAAAAAGTTGAGGTCTGCACTCCAGGCGTCTATTTACTTAACGGTACGTGCCAAACAAAATTCAGGGTAAAGTGGAACAGAAGGCTAATCTCTCGAATTAAGAGGAACCCTCCGGTCGAAGATTACAAATATTTGTCCGGGGAATCAATACTGAAAGTGACAGGAGGGTTCGATAAATGGAAAAAGGCACTTGACAATGACGAAAAGGGGCCGAAGGGTAAATAAAGCGTATAAAATTCGATTACCGTTTCAAACCGACAATTTAAAATGTCGAATGCAAATCACAGGGAGAGAAAAAACCGACGGCGAAAATTATTCAAATGACAAATTACAGATGAAGGTCGCTTATTTTTCTAAAACGTCAAAATATTTAACGTCTGTTCAATCTCCGGGAAGCTGAAATAACAAAAAGGTTCAACAGACTTATAAACTGTGACATTTAAAAAGTTCAGAAATTAGTATGGAAGAAGGCACCGAATGATATAATCTATTGCGACAACGTTGAGGAATTAAGGATACCTTTTATAATTTTTGCGGTTCTGAAATCAGAGCGGACCGCAAATATCGCAAAAACACTTCCACACTTTTGTCGAAACTCAAGGAAGGGAAAAGAAACCTTGAAAGCTCGATTACTGTATCTTTTGAAAAGATAAACCAGTGCCACCTTGATTAATTTTTGTGTGGCCATCAATCAACTCGTGAAAACCTCGTGGGAAAATAAAAATTCTAGGTCGTTAAGACCATTGATGTCGTTTAAAGGATAACGGAATGCAGACGAAAAATCTCGAAGTTGCAAATTCTTTTCAGAGTTTATATCACTGAGGATGGCGTCGACCTCAAATATGACCCTAGAAGAGGTCAAAATCGTGTTTCAAAATAACACTCGACGTATTCGAGGGCGTTAAAATTTATTATCTAATTGAAAACGTTTTTTACGAAAGCAAATCGATTTGAATAAGGACATGAACAGAACTTCAATTAGGATCTGATGAGGGGTGAAAAAAAAGGAATAAAAAACAGAAATGACAAAGCGTTTTCCCTTCTCGATTAAGAAAACCAGACCTAAACCGTAGAAAAAGTGTTCCATCCTTAAAAATGAGCTCTGTACGGACCCGGTACAATTATTTTCTATTAGGTGTACAAAATGAAACTCAGCCACAGGGTAAATTTTGTAGATTTTAGCCGAGTTTTTTTGTACACCTAGTAGTTCATTTTTCAAAATTTTGAACATTTTAGGCGTTAAAGTCCATCAAAAGTTGACCTTCTCCGTGTCAGAAGGTATTGAAGTTAACCTTAAGAAGGTTAATTTTTAAAGGCTTGTAAATCGTAAACCGTTACAGATATTGAAAAAATGCACTAAATAAAATCTGTTGGAAATTTAATTCTCTTTAATTTTATTCTATTCATTTTTTCTCTAGGACGCACTGTTTTAAGATAAATTTTTATAAAAAAAATTATTTTCCGAAAATGGTGCATCCTAGAAAAAAATAATTAAGTACGAATTTATAGAATTAAATTTCCTACAATTTTTATTTATTAGGTGTACAAAATGAAACTCAGCCACAGGGTAAATTTGAATTTTGTAGATTTTAGCCGAGTTTCATTTTGTACATCTAATAGTTCTAAAACGTATCGAAAAATAAGAGGAAAAAGGGTTGTGTCTTGTGGGAGTGTAAACGTGTCGACATAATGCGGTTCGCCATAATGCATTTGACCATAATACATTTCACCATAAAGAAGAGATTTAACACTTGTCGTTTCGACATAAATTTGTCGTTTCAACATAACGCAGTTGAAATAAAGGAAACTTTCAATTTAAAGAACTTGACGTTTCGATAAAACTGTTTCTGTTCAACTGCATTAGGGTGAAATGCGTTATGTTGAACGGTGTCTCCCATTTTGTGGACCAAAAAATGGAGGGGGTTTTCGTGTTTCTGTTGTGTCATTCGCACATCCTCGAGAGAGAAAAAAGTTAACACCCTTCGTGTCTTAAAACGAGCTGATCCCTTGGCTGCTTGCTTTTCCTAGTTTATGGTGAGATGCTTTATGTTGAATCATTATGGTGAACTGTCAAGTTTAAGGTTTTTGTCGTTTCGCCATAATCGCGTTTTGAACCTCGAAAATAGGCTTGCTCTTGGCTGTCCCTAGTTTATGTGAGATGTATTATGCCGACAAGTTCTGTAAATGAAAGTTTCCTTTATGTTCACTGCGTTATGTTGAACGCAAATTTTATGTCGAAACGACAAGTGTTAAATCTTCTTCATGGTAAGATGTTCAAATGCATTATGGTGAACGTTTTCGACTATTTTCTTTATGTTGAGTTGCAGATATGGTGAACCATAACTCGCGAATTTCTGCTATTTTATGGTCATATTATGGCGAACCGCATTATGTCGACACGTATACATATTTTTCTAGTGTTTAAATCTTGACCGAATCAAATCTATTACAGCCAGCTGATCCTAACACCTCCTGTTTTCTAGTTTTCCGGCTAAAATAGCTGACGAACTCCTTAGTGCATGCCTAATTCATTTTCTCGCCAATTTAATCGATGTTTAATTTCCGTGATTTGGCTATCGCGAATTCTAATGGTGCCTGGTACCATATTCGATTATCGATTTCGCAGTTTTTTTTTGCCGTTCAAAAACAAGACAAGCGAATAGGTTTTCACGCTTTCAAGACGTTTAATCATATTAATCAACGGCTTTTCACCATTTTACATATCTCCTCCCACCCTCTATAAATATTCAACCTTTAGAATAGACGATAAAATCGAAAATGCCATTTTGAAAAGGACAAAATTCCTTGATATCATGTCTCTTTTCTGACGTTCCCTCAGGCTTAAAATTTGAACATTTTGACATTTCAGAAACCCAATTCGTGTAAATAATGAAATTTGCGTAAACGAAAATGCTAAGGTCAATGATACAGTTTATTAATCAATTGGTTGTAAACGTTTTTAATCTCCCATACTTCTAAATGAGAGGTTCAATTAGTAAGCAATCTTTCATCTCTCGACCATTGTTTATTTCGGACGTGGGAATTTATTATGCCACCGTTTAATGAATGAATTATCAAATTAGGGACTTAAGTTTGTGATCCAAACGGTTGGATACCCCATGGGAGACTAAGCAGGTCAAATCAAATATACCCGATGGCTCCCGCTTCTAGTAATGCGACATACCCGATGGTTCCCGTGTTTATTTGGCAACGCAGGTATCAATAAAAAACATTTTAAACCCAACACCACAAAATGTGTTTAAGAAACTCACTGTTATAATATATCTGGGACCCATCGGGTTGTGGAAAATTTCAGCCCGGGAACCAACGGGTATATTGCAATTTTCAGCCCGGGAACCATCGGGTATATTGGAATTTTCAGCCCGGGAACCATCGGGTATATTGCAATTTTCAGCCCGGGAACCATAGGGTATATTGCAATTTTCAACCCAGGAACCCGGGTATGTTGCAATTTTCAGCCCGGGAACCATCGGGTTATTGCAATTTTCAGCCCGGAAACCATCGGGTATATTGCAATTTTCAACCCGGGAACCATCGGGTATGTTGCAATTTTCAGCCCGGGAACCGGGTATAGCAATTTTCAGCCCAGGAACCATCGGGTATATTGCAATTTTCAGCCCGGGAACCACGGGTATTGCAATTTTCGCCGGGAACCATCGGTTATATTGAAATTTTCAGCCCGGGAACCATCGGGTATATTGGAATTTTCAGCCCGGGAACCATTGGGTATATTGGAATTTTCAGCCCGGGAACCATAGGGTATGTTGCTATTTTCAGCCCGGGAACCATCGGGTATATTGGAATTTTCAGCCCGGGAACCATCGGGTTATTGCAATTTTCAGCCCGGGAACCATAGGGTATATTGCAATTTTCAACCCGGGAACCATCGGGTATGTTGCAATTTTCAGCCCGGGAACCATCGGGTTATTGCAATTTTCAGCCCGGGAACCATCGGGTATATTGCAATTTTCGGGAACCATCGGGTATGTTGCAATTTTCAGCCCGGGAACCAACGGGTATATATTGCAATTTTCAGCCCGGGAACCATCGGTATATTGAAATTTTCAGCCCGGGAACCATCGGGTATATTGGAATTTTCAGCCCGGGAACCATGGGTATATTGGAATTTTCAGCCCGGGAACCAGGGTATGTTGCTATTTTCAGCCCGGGAACCAAGGTTATTGCAATTTTCAGCCCGGGAACCATCGGGTATATTGCAATTTTCAGCCCGGGACCATCGGGTATATTGCAATTTTCAACCCGGGAACCAGGGTATTTGCAATTTTCAGCCCGGGAACCATCGGGTATATTGGAATTTTCAGCCCGGGAACCATTGGGTATATTGGAATTTCAGCCCGGGAACCATAGGGTATGTTGCTATTTTCAGCCCGGGAACCAACGGGTTATTGCAATTTTCAGCCCGGGAACCATCGGGTATATTGCAATTTTCAGCCCGGGAACCATCGGGTATATTGCAATTTTCAACCCGGGAACCATCGGGTATGTTGCAATTTTCAGCCCGGGAACCAACGGGTTATTGCAATTTTCAGCCCGGGAACCATCGGGTAATTATCTCGTTTTGGGAACCATGGGGTAAAGTACCATCCAAACATGAAAAGTTTTAAAATCCATGAAACCTAGGAAGTTAAAAGTAGCCGACTTTTTTTCAGGATGCGTTTTTTTGATTAACATAAAAGAATAAATTATTCAAAGAATTACATAATCGATCTGGCTCTAAATAGAAACTCGCATAAAAAGCACCCAATGATGAGGATGAATTAATAAATCTTTTCAGTAGTTTCTTGAGTTTATGGAGAACAAGGATTTCATGATAAATTACCTTTCTGAAAATTCAACGGCGCCATATTAGAGGTTCGCCTACATTTTTCGTGATACGATATTTGCATTTTTGTGTTTGAAATACGTTCAGTTTTTGAGGGACATTTTGAAAAAAATCTTCAGGCTTAGGACATAAATTCCCCCCCCCCCCCCCCCCCCCCCCCCCCCCCCCCCCCCCCCCCCCCCCCCCCCCCCCCCCCCCCCCCCCCCCCCCCCCCCCCCCCCCCCCCCCCCCCCCCCCCCCCCCCCCCCCCCCCCCCCCCCCCCCCCCCCCCCCCCCCCCCCCCCCCCCCCCCCCCCCCCCCCCCCCCCCCCCCCCCCCGAAAAACCCTCAGAATAAATTAAAGTGACCCTAAACAATTTATTTTTTTTTATTAAGATGTGGCAGTTCAGTGGCCAGCCTTGTTCCAACCGCAGTTTTAAACTGGTTTGAAACTCCTGGAGCATGCGCAGAAGTATTTTCACGTCAGATAACTTCAGATTTGAGGGACAAACGATTTGAATTTTGAACGACGACTAATTTGACGTAGAAATCCTTCTGCTCATGCTCCAGAAGTTTCGGAAGATTCTTCGGGCAAAGAAAACCCTTTCCATTCGATATTAATGAATTTTACTCAGTTTTTCTGCTCGTTTTATAAAAAATAGATTGGTCACTATGTTAGGGGGAACTACATTTTTCTGAGTCTTTTTTTCCCAAACTGATCGACGTCCATTTCCCTCGTTTATCTCATACAATCGCCCAACTGTTTAAAACATTCGCCTTCATTTTGATCCGTATCAAAATTTTAATGACATAATTTATTATTCGTTTACAAAGAAGGCTCGTTTACTCGAAACGGCGGCGGCGTTCGTAAATCTCCCGTCTTCCCGGGGAATTGATAAAAAAGAGCTACCCAATAAAAAACTTATCTTTACGTGACTCGTATCCTAAATCTCGCCTAACTCTTATGCTATTTTCAAAAAAATAAGAAACACAATAAAAGCTTGTGAACAGCATTAAAATGACGTTTTCACGTTGGAGATTTCATGTTGGCCAATTAAATGCATTTTGACCTACATTCCACTGAACAAAAAAATGTGATTGGAAATATTTTGGCATTTGGCCACTGTTGAGATTTCAAAGATTTCAGTATTTTCGCCCTACCTGAAAAGCAGATGTGAGCTATTCGAAACCGAGCAGCTGTTTAAGGGCCCAAGCACGTTCCACACTTTTTTCCTTTGCTTTTATAACTTCTAAACGAAGACTCTGACCTTTAAAAACTTTTTTTTCTATTTCTTTTCCTGCGTTATTGAACTCCATTAAAACAATTATTCAACTGCGTGGGGCTGTAGTCTCCCTTTCAGTTAAAACAAATCGTTTCGGATTCCTTTCCCATCGCTTCTAGATTTTAAAACTAGAATAATAAAATACCACAAGGGGCACTCCTTTTCAACTACAATACGCCAAAAGTAAAAAAAATGTTTATTGCTTTATATTGCCGAGTTATTTCAAAAAGTGGACAAAACCCTGAACCTTGTTGCACAACAAGAAAAAAAAAAAACTTTGTAGTAGGCGTCTTGTTACCCTTGTGGTGAGGCAATAAAATCTTAAAATATAAAATAACACTATTTAAAAACCCATAATTAATTTAAACATAAAATGTTCAACAATTTTTTTTGTCGTTATAAATAATCAAATACCGCTATTTCTTCTTGTTGAACCCGTAAGAATCACATTCCTGGGTGACATTAAGTGAAAACTCGCTTGGTGAAATGTATACTTTCTCGTCTTTACAATAGTTAAAAGGGTCCATTGATCTTTTTTTTTCTTGTACAGTAATACATTTTTTACATGCTTTAGTTAACAATTTTTTCGGATCCTTTTTAACCAAATTTAAGGCTTGCAGGTGCTCAGGTTGATTAAAAAGCTTGTGAAATGTTTATAGGATAATTAATTAATCAGCAATATCTGCAACCGTTGTCGAAATAATTGGACTTCCCCCTCCTTGATCTTTCCCTCCTTTATACTTCCCCCTCCGTTATACTTCCCCTCCTATATTGTTAGTTCTGAAGTTTTCGTTGGAAGCTCTTCAAACTAGTACTTTTTCTTCTTATTACTCTTGCCTAATCGAATTCCGCTTTATTTTAATTTTTAAAAGATACGAAATGCATTCCGGAAAAAAATGAATCGAAAGAGAAAACAGGATTTCACGGAATGATTTTTTTTTCTCTCCCCCTTCCTCTGGAGAAGCGTGAAAATAAGTTATTACTGGTGATGTATGGGATGTTAGAAAGTGTCTCAGTAAAATAGGAAACGGTCATTTCTATGTTTTTAGTCGAAAAATTAAAAACAAAAAGGCAAAAGAATCGTTTTGTAACATCGGAGAAGTTCGTGACAGATGATTCCGTTCTATATAATAATGGTAATTTTAAAGTGCGTTTTTCTTGTGCAATCTTTCCGCTTTCGTGTCCGGACCAAAACCAAAAACATTTGTTTTCATCAACGGATAGTCCGGGGTGTTGTGAAACGGTTTGTCTCATCTTTTAGTCCCCAAACCACCACTTTTCCGTAATTTTTCGCTCAAAAGAAGCCTTTAGTCCCGATTTTATTAAATCTCAATTTTTTAACCATAAAGCACCATTTTATCCGGTTTAGGTCATTTCCCTCTGTCTACTTTTACCTCGTTTTCGAACATTTTTCTCGGTTTTTCAATCCCAGAAACACCCATTTCTTTGCCATGAATTTCCTCGATTTTCGAGGCATGAGAAAACCCCTCATTTTTTGGTCCACAAGACGGGATAACACCGTTCAACATAACGCATTTCACCCTAAAGCAGTCAAACATAAAAAATCTGCATTTCGACATAAAAAATCTGTAGTTCACCATCATGCGTTTCGGTATAATGCAATTGACTGTAAAGCTCTCAAAAGTTCAAAAATTTTGAGCATAATGCATTTCAACATAAAGCTTCTCACCATAAAAGCCTCTCTTTTAACTTGTTGTTTCGTCATAAAACTGTTTATGTCGTTTGAGCATAATACATCTCACCATAAACTAGGGATAGCCAAAGAGCAAGCCTATTTTCGAGGTTCAAAACGCGATTATGGCGAAACGACAAAAAACCTTAAAACTTGACAGTTCACCATAATGCAATTCAACATAAAGCATCTCACCATAAACTAGGAAAAGCAAGCAGTCAGCCAATGGGATCAGCTCGTTTATGACACCAAGGGTGTTAACTTTTTTTTCTCTCGCGAGGATGTGCGAATTGACACAAAAAGAAAACACGAGAAAACCCCCTCATTTTTTGGTCCACAAAACGGGAGAACACCGATCAACATAACGCATTTCACCCTAATTCAGTTGAACAGAAACAGTTTTATGGCGAAACGTCAAGTTCTTTAAATTGAAAGTTTCCTCTATGTTCAACTGCGTTATGTTGAAACGAAAAGTTTTAAATCTCTTCTTTATGGTGAAATGTATTATGGTCGCATTATGGCGAACCTCATTATGTCGACACGCTTACACTCCCACAAGACAACCCTTTTTCGATTAGAAAACGAGAAAACCCGTAAAACTTGACAGTTCACCATAATCCGCACATCCTCGCGAGAGGAAAAAATTTAACCCCCTTGTGTCATAAAATGAGCTGATCCTCACGTTTAATTGCATCATGCCCAAACGCATTATGGTGAACTACAGATTTTTTATGTTCAACTGCTTTAGAGTGAAATTCGTTATGTTGAACGGCGTTCTCCCGGATACAAAAACAAGGGTAGTTTTGTCCAGTCTCTATTACGCTTTCAGATATAAAAATATCTTCTAACATGTTTTGAAAACGACAAAAAAAATCTACGGTTTACATTAGGATTCCAAAATAACGCATTTTAAATCCTGGTGGAGAATATCGAGATATAACTTTCTTCCCCGATGCACTAAAGCGTCTGGAAAGTGTCCAAAATAAAACCATATATCATATACCATACCAAAATACAGCAAAAATGATAATAAAAAAAAACAGTTAGGGAAAAAGTTTTTTACTAAACGAGGCTAATTATAGTTCCGTATCGTGAGAAGTAGCGGTTTTATGTGGGTAAAAAAAATTGTATTTAGATAACTTCGGTATTATTTTTTTCGAAAAATAATAGTTGTCTCTTAAAACGAGGTTTTCCGCGTTATAAATCCTCAACACCTACACTAAGTTTGATAATGTCGTGACATGAATATTTTAAAGGAAGAAATTCCTTTGATTTTCTTTCTTTTGTGTAACGGAATTCTGGTGTAGGTTGCAGGGCCCTCCCTTCACCGGAGAAAAAAAAATGCGGTTCCTCCCCTTGATAACTAAAATTGGACACTTAAAAGACTGGAAGATCGATAAAAGGGAAAAACTTGTTTTTTTATAAATTTTCACAAACTTTTAAGAAGTTTTAGGAAGTTTGCGAGGCGGTTTTTTTTTTCACAGAAGCAATTGCGCGATTCAACCTCACGTTTTAAGGAGTATTTCAAATCCTATAATTTAAACAAATTCCCGTTTGCATGTTCACTTTATACATTTCACACATTCACATATAAAGAAATACAAAATTCGACTTTCTATAAGTAGTTAGGAAAAAATATTAGAAAGGGCGACGAGAATTTCGATAAGGTAGTAAAGGGTAATCAAAATCCTTTCTAACATTTTTCTTTATGTATAGTGATAATTAGATATTTTATTGCTCACGGGCGTGCGCAAGATTAGCGAGGTGGAAGCCGAACCAAAGAAAGATAGCTAATCTTGGTCGTCCTAAAACTTAAGATACTCGTAAGCCAGCATTCAGAGTAGGGCTAATATTCTTTATTTTTATATTTAATGATTTTACCAATAGATAGCATGACATGTATGAAAAAATTTTTGCTTCAAAATGTTTATTATAATAATATGGAATTATCGTTCGTAACAATTTAAAATCAGTCGAAAATCTAGTCTTGAAATGGTCCTATCCTCTCTTTTTTATATCTTTTTATATCTTTTTATATTTTTATACTTTTTTATTTTTTTATATCTTTCTATATCTTTTTATATTTTTATACTTTTTTATATTATTTATATTTTTATATGGTTTATATTTTTAATTTTATCACAAAATCAGTTTAGAAATTTTTATAAAATTAACAAAGAATACATATTATTAATCGTATCCACTTTTGTAGGCTGATGAGGAGAGCGAATAGCTCTCGAAACATGTCCAAAATAAAGAATTTTGAAAAAAACTGCGTCGATTGTTCAAAAGAAGACATCCTTAAAGATTAAAATAACACGACGGAAAAAGAAAAAAGAAGAAAGAAAAATCTGATAGAGTAGGGTTGTTGCGATACTTCCGATAAATCGGAATATCGATATTTTCCTTCCGATATTTGCGATATTTGTAACGATATTTTCCTTCCGATATATCGGTTCATACGATATTTTCCTTCCAATATATCGGTTCATCCGATATTTTCCTTCGATATATCGGTTCATCCGATATTTTCCTTCCGATATATCGGTTCATCCGATATTTTCCTTCGATATATCGGTTCATCCGATATTTTCCTTCGATATATCGGTTCATCCGATATTTTATCCGAAACGATATTCCTTACCGATATATCGCGATATTTTTACGATATGAATCCGAAAGAAAAATGGGGCAACACACGGATAACTATTAACATCCGATGCGATATATCGCGATATATCACGATATTTCGGAATTATCGCGATATTCTCCTTCCAATATTTGCGATACATATTTTCCATCCGATATATCGGTTCATCCGATATTTTCCTTCCGATATATCGGTTCACCCGATATTTTCCTTCCGATGTATCGGTTCATCCGATATTTTCCTTCCGATATATCGGTTCATCCGATATTTTCCTTCCGATATCGGTTCATCCGATATTTCCTTCCGATGTATCAGTTCATCCTATATTTTCCTTCCGATATATCGGTTCATCCGATATTTTCCTTCCGATGTATCGGTTCATCCGATATTTTCCTTCCGATATATCGGTTCATCCGATATTTTCCTAGCGATATATCGGTTCATCCTATATTTTCCTTCCGATATATCGGTTCATCCGATATTTTCCTTCCGATATCGGTTCATCCGATATTTTCCTTCCGATGTATCGGTTCATCCGATATTTTCCTTCCGATATATCGGTTCATCCTATATTTTCCTTCCGATATATCGGTTCATCCTATATTTTCCTTCCGATATATCGGTTCATCCGATATTTTCCTTCCGATGGATCGGTTCATCCGATATTTTCCTTCCGATATATCGGTTCATCCGATATTTTCCTTCCGATATATCGGTTCATCCTATATCTTCCTTCCGATATATCGGTTCATCCGATATTTTCCTTCCGATATCGGTTCATCCTATATTTTCCTTCCGATATATCGGTTCATCCTATATTTTCCTTCCGATATATCGGTTCATCCGATATTTTCCTTCCGATGTATCGGTTCATCCTATATTTTCCTTCCGATATATCGGTTCATCCTGTATTTTCCTTCCGATATATCGGTTCATCCGATATTTTCCTTCCGATGGATCGGTTCATCCGATATTTCCTTCCGATATATCGGTTCATCCGATATTTTCCTTCCGATATATCGGTTCATCCTATATCTTCCTTCCGATATATCGGTTCATCCGATATTTTCCTTCCGATATCGGTTCATCCTATATTTTCCTTCCGATATATCGGTTCATCCTATATTTTCCTTCCGATATATCGGTTCATCCGATATTTTCCTTCCGATGTATCGGTTCATCCTATTTTCCTACCGATATATCTGTTCTTCCGATATGAATCCGAAAGAAAAATGGGGCAACACACGGATAACTTATAAGTGTTATAACTTGTCAGTGATAAATGATAACATCCATAAGATATATATCGCGATAAATCGGAATATCGATATTTTCCTTCCGATATATCGGTTCATCCGATATTTCCCTTCCGATATATCGGTTCATCCGATATTTTCATTCCGATTTATCGGTTCATCCGATATTTCCTTCCGATTTATCGGTTCATCCGATATTTTCCTTACGATTTATCGGTTCATCCGATATTTTCATTCCGATTTATCGGTTCATCCTATATTTTCCTTCCGATATATCGGTTCATCCGATATTTTTCAAAAATATCGTATCGGATAAAATATCGGAAGGAAGGCCATATCGAATCAACCCTGAGGACTGAGTCGAATACATTGACCACTTACCCACGAAAGTCGATTTGAAGCAATTTTTTTTTCCCAACCTAATCTTCAAGGCAATGACAAAATAGTCCGCCCATTTGTGTATAAAAAATAGCTAAAAACTTGACTATTTCGGCCTTACGAGTGGTTTCGGGTAGATATGAAAATGTGTTAAGGGCACTTTCAAGTAAGAATCCGAGTCGTCTAACAAGTTTATAAAATGACTCACCGCGAGCAAGACGGACCAAATCGGGACAGTTAAACAAGAGTGCAATAGACAAAAAAAAAAGGTCTTCCTCTGTAAATCTGGAATTAATTCGGACGTATTATACCTTTCAATTAGACGAGACCAAAGGGACTATTAGATTGCCCAACGATGCTCGTTTCCTACGACCTTATTTTTCTTAAGAACATCGGTTTCATACAAAATAAAACAGGGTTACCAATCGATTTGGTCTAAAAAAATTTCCCTCCAATCAAAAGGTTTTTTTTTATGAAAAGAAACTCGCTTTCACATATTTTTCACACATCACAATGACAAATGCAGTAATCAGAAACGGTAGGGTCATCGAAATATTTGATCCTCGTTTTTAAAAAAATGGTTAAAATGAAGACACGTTTTTTTAACCTATTTAACAAAAAGATAACCATTTAAACACTATTATCTTCTATTTTTTATCTATAAGATAGCATTGTAAGTGTATCTTTAAACTGGGCCTCTTTTATAATTAAGACGACGTAGAAGAAGAGAAAAAGTTAAGAAAATTCAATAATTTTATTGCCACCCAAGGAGTCAAATATAAACCATCTGGCGGTTGCCGACCCTACGGAAGTTTTTCCCCTCTTCTTTAGATTTTCCACGTGGCTATATTTATATCGGACATTTTGTAATTTTTTATTTTGTTAAGATAGGATGAAGTTTTTTTTTATACTTCCTGGTCTTAGGACTAATCTGGACATGAAACAAGACAGGATCAAAATAGAAATATTTTAAAAATATGAACGGTATGGAGAAAATGTGAGATTTTAACGATTTCCTTTTTGTTTTGGAATCTTCTTTTAAGATGTAATTTGTACTGGAAACTTTATTTTTGTTTTGGATTCCACGAAAGTCTGAAATAGTACTTCCTCTCTTGGTCATCAATCAAGTTAAAAACGAGGTGAGAAGTTTAAACGATGTTTTATTAATGAAAAATTTACGATCGCTTTTTATAAGAACTGGTTTGAAGAGCTTCCAACGAAAACTTCCTTAAGAGAAGTAACAATATAGGAGGGGGAAGCATATGGGAGGGGAAGTATAACGGAGGGGGAAGTATATGGAGGGAAGTATACGGAGGGGGAAGTATAAGGGAACGAAAGTATAACGAAGGGAGGAAAAGTATGAAGGAGGGGAAGTATAAAGAAGGGAAAGAATAAGGGAGGGGGAAGTTTTATTTTATTTTTTCGAAGAATTTTCCGGGTTTTTTTTATCCGAAAAGTGTCAAGGTAGAAATAATGGGCTCTTTGGCCTAGGGATGTGCCTCTCGTAAAGGGTAGAAGTATAAAATTTCTCCCTACTAAAAAAAATAACAATAATGAAAAAGTGGCAATTTTTTACACCAATAATTCTTAAAAAATATAAGGAGGTGAAAATTATTTAAAAATATAAGGAGTAATTGGTGAAAATTTGGTGAAAATCGGAGCAACGAATCGGAAGCAGCGAATTTTTAAAATTTCCAACAGATATACATCCCGAAACACATGGCAAGCGTCTGGGAGAGCGTTAAAAAGTGGTTTTACGAAAAAAAGTTAAAAAAGGTTTACATTTGTAAACCCCCCTTAATTTAAATCAAAGAATTTGATGGTGTAGTTTAAAATCCGCCTGGATATACAGGGTGTCCCAGACACAACCTAACTTCGTTATTTCAAATGAGAACCCATATTTTTTATTTCAGATTCGTAATCTACGCAAAATTTCAAGTAGATTTGAGTACTCATATGACAATTTTGGACAACTTTTAAAAAATGTCAAAATTTAGCGTTTTTGGGCTAAAATCCGTTAAAATTGACCTAGGAGACTCGTTTTTTTTTATTCCACTTATTTTTTCCCGAAGAATCCAACTGTCTCAAATTTGAGCATCTTCGCATTCTGCATCACGAGATTTCGTCGCTAATGGCCTTTTTTCAAGTTAGAACCCAAATTTTTAGTTCAGAAATGAAAATTAGCACTTGTTGAAAGGAATTTTCTTTCGGACCACAAATTTTGACAGAGCTACAGCGTCTTTTGTGTTTATGCATCAAAAATTAAAATTCCGTCAACAAATCGCTAATTTCCATTTTTGAAGTATGGAATTTGGAGTTAAACTTGAAAAAAGGCCATTAGCGACGAAATCTCGTGATGCAGAATGCGAAGATGCTCAAATTTGAGACAGTTGGATTCTTCGGGAAAAAATAAGTGGAATTAAAAAAAACGAGTCTCCTAGGTCAATTTTAACGGATTTAGCCCAAAAAACGCTAAATTTTGACATTTTTTAAAAGTTGTCCAAAATTGTCATATGAGTACTCAAACCTACTTGAAATTTTGCGTAGATTACGAATCTGAAATAAAAAATAGGGGTTCTCATTTGAAATAACGAAGTTAGGTTGTGTCTGGGACACCCTGTGTATCCAGGCGGATTTTAAACTACACCATCAAATTCTTTGATTTAAATTAAGGGGGGTTTACATTTAACTTTTTTTCGTAAAACCACTTTTTAACGCTCTCCCAGACGCTTGCCATGTGTTTCCGGACACCCTGTATATCCGCCATTTTTTCGAAATTCAACAATCGCCCTCGTAACATTCTTCTTCACCGGCTAAAGAAATTCGTGAGAAAATTTGGTGAAACTCTGTGGCCGTAAAGTGTTCCGGAAAAAATGGTACGGCCGGCCTGCACCACAGACAAAGTTGAGATCGGTAAAGATATTCGATTTGACCCTTCGGGGTATAGAAGACCCCTCCCAAAAACCCGACGTGGAGGGTATCACAATAACTTCTTTAAGGAAGTTAAAAATAAAAATTAAGTCTACCTACTAAAAACTTCCTGAAGTTGGTGGTAAAAAAAAGGTGTGGAAATATAACAGAATGAGTTATTTCCTCGTAAGGCTAATAAATGAAAATGTGCAAATAACGTGGGTATATTTTATAGAATTTAAAGAATATTATTAATAACCCATCTTGGGTTGCCCACTTGACTTATTTATGGTCGTTTTAAAGCCGTGTGGGTTAGAACACTTTGATAATCGACCAAGTAAAAAATTTCAAAACATCTCGAGTAATTTTAAAACACGGAAACGTCTCCCAGGAAAAAAAAGGGTTAATTGGACTTAGAAATTCTAGGTTTTGTGAATATTATAGTATTTTGAACAATCATGGAGAGAAAGGATTGGGGCTCCTGAGATCGCCTACAAAGAGAAATTATGAAAATAGACAAATGGGCCGTGACAAAACGTTTTTAATTTCTTATGATGAGAAAAAATTAGCTAGGAAAAAAAAAGAGGAGATTAAAGCGATGAGATTGTGGGTGGGCAAGTGTGTAATGGCATAATTAAGCCAATTTGGAGGTATATTTTGAAAATTATTCTCGCAGTACAAAAAATGCAGGGTTTTTAGAATAAAACTAGATAATCTGTTCGCTTTATTGATGAATTCAGTGTCTAGGGGAAAAAAAAAGGCTAAAACAAAAGTACTGGTTTGAAGAGCTTCCAATGAAAACTTCCTTAAGGGGATATGAGGGTTTGAAGTTAATTGCTTTGTTCATTTTTCGTTGTGAGCAACGGTTTTCGGTTTTTCCCTTCTATCTTGGAAACCGTCGCTCAAAACGAAAAAATGTCATAAGTAAAAGTTGTAGCTACGAAAATTTACTACATAAAATATCTTATTGGTTTTTCCGTCAGAGCAATATTTTAGGAGATATGAAGGATTTAAGTTTTCAGACAGGCTCTGTAGGATTATTACTTTTAACCTCATAACTCCTTAAATATTGCTCCTACGCAAATAATGAATAAAGAAATTTTGTAGGAAATCTTTGTACCTACAACTTTTACTTAGGACATTTTTTCGTTTTGAGCGACGGTTTCCGATATAGAAGGGAAAACCGAAAACCGTTGCTCACAACGAAAAATTTGCAAAGCAACTCACTTAAGAACCCTCATATCTCCTTAAGTATTGCTCTGACGAAAAAACCAATCAAGTCTTTTTGGTAGGAAATTTTTGTAGCTACAACTTTTAATTATGTCATTTTTTTCGTTTTGAGCGACGGTTTCCGAGATAGAAGGAAAAACCGAAAACCGTTGTTAACAACGAAAAATTGGCAAAGCAACCAACTTAAATACTTCTATATCTCCTAAAGTATTGTTCTGACGGAAAAACTAATAAGATATTTTATATAGTAAATTTCAGTACCTACAACTTTTACTTAGGACATTTTTTCGTTTTGAGCGACGGTTTCCGAGATAGAAGGGAAAAACCGAAAACCGTTGTTAACAACGAAAAATTTGCAAAGCAACTCACTTAAAAACCATCATACCTCCTTAAATTAGTCTAAATATAGGACGTGCACAAAATTTACCATCTTTCAGCTGATACTTGTGGTCTTAATTATTGCATCATTTGTGACGTACTTCCAAACATAAAGAATTTGCATAAACGTTATCAAAAATGGCCTACTTGATAATTTTCTTTGTTTCTTCTAACTATATGTTATTTTGTCAAAATGGACGAAAAATTGTATTTAGATGGTAAATGACCTATTTCAAATGGATTCGTTTCGTAACGGCTTCAGGGACTCCCGCGTAAACATGTTTCCTGTCCGTCAGTCAAAATCTCTGGTTAAAAAAAAAAAGACAACAGGAAGTTCTTCACGCCTTCTCTTGACGTTTAAACTGTTTGTAACCATGTAATCTCCAGTGTTTATGCTGTCAATAACAGATTGTAGAAATCAAAGGAAATTCGTGAGGGGTAATTTTTTCCTTTCGCGACCGAACGGTTAAAGTTAAACGCTCAAAAACTCGATAAACTGCTGTTTTTACACCAAAACTGGATAAAACTGGCGTTTTTACACCAAAAACTCGATAAAACTGCTGTTTTTACACCAAAAAATCAATGAAAACTATCTAAGTAAAAGGAATAACGCTCAAAAACTCGATAAAACTGGTGTTTTTACACCAAAAACTCGATAAAACTGCTGTTTTTACACCAAAAAATCAATGAAAGCGATCTAAGTAAAAGGAATAACGCTCAAAAACTCTATAAAACTGGTGGTTTTACACCAAAAACTCGATAAACTGCTGTTTTTACACCAAAAACTCGATAAAACTGCTGTTTTTACACCAAAAATCAATGAAAGCGATCTAAGTAAAAGGAATAACGCTCAAAAACTCGATAAAACTGCTGTTTTACACCAAAAACTCGATAAAACTGGTGTTTTTACACCAAAAACTCGATAAAACTGCTGTTTTGACACCAAAAACTCGATAAAACTGCTGTTTTTACACCAAAACTCGATAAAACTGCTGTTTAGACACCAAAAAATCAATGAAAGCGATCTAAGTAAAAGGAATAACGCTCAAAAACTCAATAAAACTGGTGGTTTTACACCAAAACTCGATAAAACTGCTGTTTTGACACCAAAAACTCGATAAAACTGCTGTTTTGACACCAAAAACTCGATAAAACTGCTGTTTTTACACCAAAAAATCAATGAAAGCGATCTAAGTAAATGGAATAACGCTGGAAAACTCGATAAAACTGGTGTTTTTTCACCAAAAAAATCGAGGAAAACTATCAAAAACACGGTAAAAGTCAAACGCTCAAAATTCGATAAAACTGGTGATTTAACACCAAAAAATCAATGAAAACGATCTAAGTAAAAGGAATAACGCTCAAAAACTCGATAAAACTGCTGTTTTTACACCAAAAACTCGATAAAACTGCTGTTTTACACCAAAAAATCAATGAAAGCGATCTAAGTAAAAGGAATAACGCTCAAAAACTCGATAAAACTGCTGTTTTTACACCAAAAACTCGATAAAACTGGTGTTTTTACACCAAAAACTCGATAAAACTGCTGTTTTGACACCAAAAACTCGGTAAAACTGCTGTTTAGACACCAAAAATCAATGAAAGCGATCTAAGTAAAAGGAATAACGCTCAAAAACTCTATAAAACTGGTGGTTTTACACCAAAAACTCGATAAAACTGCTGTTTCTACCCCAAAAACTCGATAAAACTGCTGTTTTGACACCAAAACTCGATAAAACTGCTGTTTTTACACCAAAAAATCAATGAAAGCGATCTAAGTAAAAGGAATAACGCTCGAAAACTCGATAAAACTGGTGTTTTTCCACCAAAAAAATCGAGGAAAACTATCAAAACACGGTAAAAGTCAAACGTTCAAAAATTCGTTAAAACTGGTGTTTTTACACCAAAAAATCAATGAAAACGATCTGAGTAAAAGGAATAAACGCTGAAAAACTATATAAACCTGGTGTTTTTACTGTTCTTACTGGCGTTCTTTCTATTGTCGCAAACTGGAGTTTTTAATTAAAAATCGTCGGTAGACATCTGACAAAAATTCCTCCGACCAGTAGAGGAAATAATGATAAAAAATTGCTTTCGGATGATGTTTCACTCGAAAAATGAAGACTTCTCCGAAGGGTCGGGTAAAAATAAGAAAGGGTCGAAAATTACCTCATCGCCGCTTCCTGTCTTGCAAGTCCAATGACCTGCTTGTATCCTCCCGACCCTGGGAAATCTCCTTTACCTGACTCCGTACCCGCAGGAGCAGGTGGTTTTCAATCCTTTCTCATACGGGAACCCTTTCTTATGCAGATTTAACGTAATTAATATTTTCATTTAACGGAACTCGAAGATCTCACGGCCTATATTTTGACCGTGAAAAGTATTCAATTACAATAATGAGAACTCGTTGCCATGAATGAAGTAGGCGTCGTCCTTGCCAAATTTCGTCCTTGTCAAAATATCGAGTAATTCATTAAAAATAAAACGCGTTATAAATTTCCTTAAATTAGCCTTTTTGTGATATCTCCAAGAAATCTCGCATTTTGAATTCGTGCCAAATGGGAAAAGATGACTGGAAAAATAAAAGCGACTTTCATATTTTGGCTTTTTTTTTGTGGGCTATTTTGGATCTCCTTTTGTTTCTTAATGAAGCCTTTAATAGTTTTTCCTTTTGATTTTAAAGTTCATAGACCTCAATTTTTCGTTTACAATTTACTGAAGTTTTTTTTTTCTCCACTTTCTTTCATGAAAGGTCAACACGTCCAGAAGCTTCATTAATCTCGTTTTTATTATTTTTTAATAGAGGAAAGTCTTTTGTCTCAAGTCTCAATTCACAATTTTTTCTCATATCCGCGAAAGTTCGAATCGGAAATCTCGGAAATTGTCGATTGTGTTCCACTCGAGTTTTGATTAACGGATTTCCTTACTATTTTTCTTTTAATTAAACGGATTATAAAGGGAAATTATTAAGTTCTTTCACGCACCTTTTGATCGTTCCAGTGAGACATCAAGTAAGTCATAACCCGAATGCATTTTAAACGAAAATTAGGGAGAAAAATGGGGGTTTCTTCGTCGAAAAATCCTGTCAAAATAGCGAGAAAAACGCCCAAAAATTAGGGGAAAAATAGAATAAAATCCCTAAAAATTCGGTAATACCGGTAATAAGTTGTTAGCCAAATGAGGCCAAAAGGGAGTTTTTTTTGGTAGTAAAAATCCTAGGAAAACTTCCAAAAGTCCAACACACAAGGATTATGTTGTCCAAAAGGCGGGTATGGGATTCCCAAAAATTAGGAAAAGCGGGTTTCACCTTCGAAAGTACTGGTTTGAAGAGCTTCCAACGAAAACTTCCTTAAAGAGAAGTGACAAGTATAACGGAGAGTACTTACAACGGAGGGGAAGTATAAGGGAGGGGAAGTATAAGGAGGGGAAGTATAAGGGAGGGGAAGTATAAGGGAGGGGAAGTTTAACGGAGGGAAATTTTCCGGTTTTTTTTTATAAATATTTTTTTTTTATATTTGCGCTTTTTTTTTGAAAAATATTTAACTTCTTTTTTTTTTTTTCGAAAATTTTTCTAATTGTCAAGGTAGAAATAATGGGCTCTTTGGCCAACGGATGTGCCTCTCGTAATTTGTAGAAGTATGAAATTTCTCCCTACTAAAAAAAATAATAACTAAAAAGTGGCAACTTCTTTAAGGAAGTTAAAAGTTAGAAGAATTCTCGCAAAAAGATTGCTTCTTGGTCAAAAGAGTGAGAAAGACGGCTGAAAATCGGTTAAAATGAAGGTTCCTTTGTCAAAAAATGTAGGAAAATTTCCCAAAAATCCTGTACAAACAGGGGAGTGTATACGTGCGTTTGACCATAAAATAGATTTTTTTTGCTTTTCGCGGAGAGTTATCATCCCTACGGCCTACGCCAGTGGGTCTACCTTTGGGATTTTCGGTTGTTCAACCGTTCTTTTTTTCTGCAACTCGACTTTATTGGGAGTTTAATCTGGATCGAGACGTGGGACGTCCATTGTGTGGTATAATCTAAATAGGATCTAGCTAAAGCTTCCAGGCACCTTCGATCCGCCCGTTTCCGCCTTCCCACGCTTCGCAGTCTGGAAACTCGAAAAAAAGGGATTAAAGTCGTGCAGAAGACAAATTTTTTTTTTCATAAAACGCTCGAGCGCATGAGTGAGAAGATACTTCCTTCACCGCTCTACTTATCACATATCCAGTTATAATTTCACTTAAAAAATAAGAAAACAAAATGTTCGCTATTGTGATCTCCCTCCCTGCACAAAATACGCCCCAGGGATCTTGACCCTTTCTGCTGTTTCATTAAAGTTAAAGGGAGGAAAATAAACCTCGGAGTTATTATTTTTTTTCTAGACTTTTATATCACAAACGTTGATGAGGAAGCGTGTTCCGGTTGAAATAAAAGGCCTAGGTCATGTTATGTTTAGAATTTATGTGTGTACCTTCTGAAGGGTGTGGTTTGCATCCGAAGTATTAATCCTCCTCTGACATAGCCGCTATTTATTAAATATTTATGGACGGAGAAAGGATGTCGCTTATTAAAATTGTAAATCATTTTATATTGTTTTAGAATTCCGTTTTTTATTCTGCGAATCGATAGGGAGCCAGACAGATTGATTTCGTCATTAAAAAGAGGGTGGACGTCGAAAATTAGGTTTTAACGTCGAGTCTAGACTTACTGGGGGAAGCATAAAAGGAGGGAAGTATTCAAAACTGCATTGCGGCACATTGTAGATCATTTCCGCGTCGCAAAATACGATCAACAGTTAGATAGAACTAATTTCTACATTTTGGCCATCCGAATTCATGGAGTTTTACTCAGTTTTTGGCACAAAATATATCAGAGTTTTACTAGATTTTCTGCATGAGAAGCCCCATTTTGGGAGAACACCGATCAACATAAAAGTTTTTCGGCCAAAAAACTCCTTTTTGCGATGTTTTTGGGTGCTTTATTCGGCCTTTATTCGTTTGTTTTTCTCGCTCTTTAACTTAATTTTTGAACAAAAGTCACCTGGTATTCGGATGTTTTCTTCGATATTTATGTTGTGGAAATATATTTAACTTCCTTAAAGAAGTTATTGTGATACCCTCCACGTCGGGTTTTTGGGGAAGGGTCTTCCAGACCCGGAGGGTCAAATCGAATATTGATCTTTACCGATCTCAACTTTGTCTGTGGTGCCGGCCGGCCGTCCGTAGCATTTTTTCCGGAACACTTTACGGCCACAGTTTTCAACCGATTTTCACCAGATTATCACCAAATTTAAATCGGTTGAAAACTGTGGCCGTAAAGTGTTCCGGAAAAAATACTACGGCCGGCCGGCACCACAACAAAGTTGAGATCGGTAAAGATTTCGATTTGACCCTTCCGAGTCTGGAAGACCCTTCCCCAAAAACCCGACATGGAGAGTAAAACAAGAAATTTAAGGAAGTTAAAAATTCGTAAAAAATATAAGGTACTCCTTATATTTGGAGAGGTATATTTTCCTTGGAGAGGTAAAAATCGGACAGATTTTCGCAGTGCAGTTTTTAAAATTTCAAACCGACATATCTCGGCCATTTTTGTGAAACTCGAAAAAAGCTCTCGTCATTTTAAAGACAACTCCAAAGGGAAGATCCTATTAAAATTTGGTGAAAATCGGATGAAAACTGCGGCCGTAGCACCTGAGACGGACGGACGGCCGGCACCACAGACAACAAAGATCACTAATTAGTTTTCTTCTACGGGAGACCATTTTCCAGATACCGTAGGGTATCACGATAACTTCTTTCAAGAAGTTTAAAAAACTATTAAGTTTTATAAAATACGCTTATGGAAATTGTTTATTCTAAGATACGTCACGTATTATCAAGTTGGCCGTGTATTATGTTTGATAACGTTTATGCAAAGTTTATGTTTTGAAATACGTCACGTACGAATGGCGTCATAATTAAGACAACGTATAGAGTCCAGAAGCGGATGAAAGATGGTAAATTCTGTTCACGTAGCCCGAGAGGCTTAAATGGATTTAAGACACGCAAACCCCAAATAATTTCCAGGTTGTCCATCCAGAGTGCTTACCAAAACAACCCCTCGCAATTAATTGAAACTGCTTCTCCCATCTGCAGACCAAAAACGCCTTTTTCATAGTTTTTGTACACTAGTAGTTCATTTTTTCAAAATTTTAAACATTTTAGGCGTTAAAGTCCATCAAAAGTTGACCTTCTCCGTGTAAGAAGGTTATTGAAGAATAACCATTAAGAAGGTTAATTTTTAAAGGCTTGTAAATCGTTAACCGTTACAGATATTGAAAAATGCACTAAATAAAATCAGTTGGAAATTCAATTCTCTTTAATTTTTATTCTATTCATTTTTTCTCTAGGACGCACTGTTTTCAAGATAAATTTATTTTTAAAAAAATTATTTTCCGAAAATGGTGCATCCGTGAAAAAAATAATTAAGTACAAATTTATGGAGAATTAAATTTCCTACAATTTTATTTATTAGGAGTACAAAATGAAACTCAGCCACAGGGTAAATTTCAATTTTGTAGATTTTAGCCGAGTTTCATTTTGTACACCTAATAAACGCCATTTGTAGCAGATTTTCAGGAGTTACTCGTCGTTTGTGTCCAAAACTACCAAGCGCCACCAGGGCTGACATGGAAAAGCACTTGTTTAATTGAAACAATAAAAAAAGCGAACATTAGATTTGAAAAAAGGCCCATGTTCTTTTTCATATTCGCTCGAACGACCAACGGAACAATGAGTGTCGCAAGAGCGGGTGTTCATTGTCGCGCGACTTCTCTTTTCCCATTGTAGAAAAGAAAAAAAACCACTCCGCCTTCCTCGAGTCCGATTACAACCTTGCCCACGATCCCTTCACTTCACTACAAAGATAAAGACCTTATCCTCATTATGAAGCAACGATATCATTTTAATCCAACGAAAAAAAAAACAACAAACAAGCCCATTTTGAGAACCCAATATGTTACTGGAGGGGAAAGTGATTGGGTCAATGGCATATGGCCCTAAAAAAATTGGATCAGCCATTACACGTATTAATTTCCCTTTTATTTTATGAAAGAAAAACAGGGTCCCCTTCAAAAGCAGGAGAGAGTGAAACACAAAGATCTTTTATGATAGAAGAGAATAGAATTTAGGAATTTTATAAATACCTTTCTCAGCCGAAGTATTTCTTCGTCTTTCGTTTCTTCTTGGATTAAAGTGTCTTCTGTGCTGGCAGATATCGACTTTTTTATCGCAGCGTCCTACAAAAGATTTAAAATCAGAATACGGAGAGTTTTTCAAGATTCCAATTGGTTAGTTTTAACGCGGAACCCCGAGATGAGACGCTTTCTTAAGTTTCCAACGTGTTGAACACATTATCAGGGAAAAGCCAAGACTTCATCAACTCATTTTAAGGGACTTTTTATATAATTTCTTTTAATTTAAGCACTTTTTAACCTCGTTATTCTGTCAGAAATATGTAAACTTTCTCAAAATTGTTGGTTTTTGAGAGAGGGCAGTTTTTTCAACACTTCACGACCACAATTTCCCAAATTTTCCTTTTGTCACCTTGAAATGAGAGGTTTTTTTGTAATTTTTATTCACCTTTTTTCCCCTTTTTTTGAGTTAAAGTACTAGTCTGGAGCTGGCCCCGACGGGAACTTCCTTAAAGAGAAGTATCTATATAGGAGGGGAAAATATGGGAGGAGAGTATAACGGAGTGGGAAGTATGTGGGAGGGGAAGTATAACGGAGGGGGAAGTATAACGGAGTAGGAGTAATATGGGAGGGGAAGTATAACGGAGGGGGAAGTATAACGAATGGGGAAGTATAACGGAGGGGAAAGTATAAGGAAGGGGAAAGTATAACAGAGGGGGAAGTATAATGGAGGGGGAAGTATAAGGAACGAAAGTATAAAGGATGGGGATGTAGTAGGGAGGGAAAGTATAAAGGAGAATTTTCCAAGTTCTTTTTTCGAAAAATTTTCTAAGTTCTTTTTTTTAAAATGTTCTAAGTTTTTTTTGTCCGAAAAATTTTCCGGAAAAATTTTCCGGGTTTTCCTTTTTTTTTTTTTTTTTTTCGAAAAATTTTCTAAGTTTTTTTTTCGAAAAATTTTCTAAGTTCTTTTTTTGAAAAATGTTCTAAGTTTTTTTGTCCGAAAAAAAAATTTTTTTTTTCAAAAAATTTTCAAAGTTTTTTTCGAAAAATTTTCCGGGTTTTCCTTTTTTTTTTTTTCGAAAAATTTTCTAAGTTTTTTTTGTAAAAAAAAAATTTTTTTTTCGAAAAATTTTCCGGGTTTTTCTTTCTTTTTCTTTTCTTTTTTTTTTTTTTTTTTTTTTTTTTGAAAAATTTTCTAAGTTATTTTTTTCGAAAAATTTTCTAAGTGTCGAGGTTGAAATAATGGGCTCTTTGGCCTAGGGATGTGCCTCTCGTAAAGGGTAGAACTACGAAATTTCTGCCTACTAATAAAATAGTAATTAAAAAGTGGCAATTTTTTTGCACCAAAATTCTTAAAAATATAAGGAGTAATTGGTGAAAATTTGGTGAAAATCGGATTAACGGTTCGGCCGCAGCGAATTTTTTAAAATTTCAAACAGACATATCTCCGCCATTTTTTCGAAATTCAAAAATCCCCCTCGTTACATTCTTCTTCACCGGCTAAAGAAATTTGTGTAAAAATTTGGTGAAAATCGGATGAAAACTGTGGCCGTAAAGTGTTCCGGAAAAAAATGCTACGGACGGCCGGCCGGCCGGCCGGCACACAGACAAAGTTGAGATCGGTAAAGATCAATATTCGATTTGACCCTCCGGGGTCTGGAAGACCCTTCCCCAAAAACCCGACGTCGAGGGTATCGCAATAACTTCTTTAAGGAAGTTAAAAAAGGGGGAATGACTAGACTAGACGGACATTCACATAATCGATGACTACATAAGCCTGAAACAACCCCAGATAATCCAGTGGTTTTAACCATGGGGTGCCTGATTCTCCCTTTTAATTTCGATAATGAATTCGTCTTCAGACAGAAAAAGGGGTCAAATTGTTACATCGTTATTTTCTTAAATTGAAATTGCGCTAGGAAAAAAAGTACTAGGTTGAAGAGCTTCCAACGAAACTTCGAGAAGGAACAATATAGGAGGGGGAAGTATTAAAGAGGGGAAGTATAAGGGAGGGGGAAGTATAAGGAAGGGATGTGTAAGGGAGGGGGAAGTTTTTTAGTTTCTTGTTCACCGACTAAAGAAAATTTGGTGAATATCTGGTGAAAATCGGATGAAAACTGTCGCCGTGAAGTGTTCCGGAAAAAAATGCTACTGCCGGACGGCCGGACGGCACCACAGACAAAGTTGAGATCGTAAAGATCAATAATCGATTTGACCCTCCGGGTCTGAAAGACCCTTCCCCAAAAACCCGTCGAGGAGGGTATCAAATAACTTCTTTAAGGAAGTTAAAAAGTCCACACTTAGGGAAAAGTTTTCCCGAAAAACCCTTTTCGTGGGAAAACCCTTTTTGATTTCGACTTAAAAATTTCAGACTAAGTTCTTAGAAGGTTACCTCCAAGCCCGCATTCGGAGAGGCCTAAAGATACCATTTCTAGGGATTTCCCCGCAGTCTTTTTATCAATAAAAGGCCTTTCCCTTTTTTGGGCCTGCACTGAGAATACTCTCACTCACTGGCCGATTTCCACGGTTTTACAGTCACCCTTAATCAGATTTGGGATTTTTCTTCGGCACAGGAACCCTCAAAGTAGTCCCCAGCTTCTAGGTCCAAAAACCGTCACATTTTTGCAGTTTTCCTTGTCTAGAAACCGAAAAATTTGGTTCCAAAATCCCAATTTTACCGAAAATGACCACTGGTCGTTTTGACCCTACGGGGTCGTTTGAGACACATTTCTAAAAATGTCTATCAAGGTACTCACAATAACTTTCTTATAAAAAAGTTAAAAATTCAAGACTTTTTTTAGAAAAAGAGTCTGGATATTAGAAGTAAATATTTATTCTCTCATCCTTGATAAGATAAGTACCTGTTCTAACAAGAGAAGACATTAAACAAAAAAGTTTCCAGATCAGATTTAAAAAATTCAAAAGTCGTAAAAAATAAAATAGAATCAAATTGTGGAAGGGTGAAAAAGGGAGGCGGGACGATTTATTAGCTTCTCTTGTTTTCCTTCCCCTCTTTTGATGTTCCAGTGGTTTTTTATTGTAAACGAGAAATTTTCCTCCCTCAAAGTGTACCCTCAATGTGGAAAGGGAACAAAATTATTTCGTAATCGTAGGATGCAGGTGCCGGGCAAAATTTTAAAGTGCAACAAAATTTAGGCGTCTAAATGACGTAATTGATGGGTACCTGTTTCATCTTCCAGAATTTTATGGCATCGTTGGTCCCTCTCGTTTTCAATCTGGCGGTCGAGTCTCTCGGGAAAGCCGGGTCGAAGGTCGGCAAAGTCGGGACGCTTCTTCTCGGCTTCCTGAAATTTCCGATAACGTCGAAAGCCGGTTTAGGACCGAGCCCGGCAGTTTCCTCGTTTATCGTCGATTTCTCGTCAAGATAGACGTAATCCAACGATTTACTCTGCGTATCGGAAAACGCCATCGAACGCGCGAAAGAACTTTTAAAAAAGCCCGTCGGCCCGTTCAAATCAAAATCGACACCCGCACTTTCCATTATCGTTAAATTTTGATTATTTTTATTTAAAAAACGACACTCATTTTAACGGACACTCCGGCATATAACACGATACGAACTCACTGAGGACGAGAATTCAAATGAGAGTTTCCAGGACGACTTCTTCGACCGCTAGGGGCATCACTTACACTCACCGGTAACCTGATAATCGCCAGGAAACCGGTTATTTTATTTTAAACACAATTCGATTGAAATCGTTTTCTTTTAGATTCCCTGGCAGAGAGGGGCTTTCGCCCTATTGCCATAGACTATTCCTCGAAAATCTCCTTTCCTTAACTAAAAGGATACCTTAAACATTTTCTGTTCTTAACTTAAATATTTTAAGTGAAATCAAGGATTCCTTAAGATTTCTCAATAGCCACCTTGAAAAAAAAGGATTCCTTTAATTTGAAGGAACAGATCACTCCCAGGGGGTTCACAAGAAGTAAGGTCAAGGAAGGATTATCAAGGAAACCTTGAGAAAAGGAATCCTAAAGAAGCGTTTATAGGAATGTTCGGAGCATTTCGAATGAGACAGTTTTAGTAATAAAAGGCATATTTAAAATTTTACGCACCTTGTGTAAAATGAGAGAAAGAGAAGCTTCCTGGACATGTTTGTACAGGTCTGTGGTGGATGGTGGGATACAGTGTCCCCACTCTTTTAACATGAAACCAAAAAAAAAAATGGTAATAATTTACCAATAAATCGTTGTTTTTGTACAAATTAAAATTTTGTTTCATATAATATAAGTAATTATATTGGCGTTTTTTTAGTCACCTACAATTGCTATTTAGAAGGCAGTGGTTCAGAATCGTTGTACAGACCTGTACAAACAAGTGGTAATAATTTATCAATAAATCATTGTTTTTGTACAAATTAAAAGTTTTACAAATCTATATTTTGTTTAGTATTTAATTATAAGTAATTATATTGGCGTTTTTTTAGATTCACCTACAATGCTATTTAGAAGGCAGTGGTTCAGAATCTTTGTTCAGACCTGTACAAACATGTCTGTGTAGCTTTTCTTCTTTCATTTTACACAAGGTGAGTACAGTTTTAAATATGCCTTTTATTACTAAAAAAGTCTGATTTTAATTATAATCTATAATTTATTAACTTTAGGATCCCTTTTCTCAAGGTTTTATTGACGTTATTTCATTTTTCTCCTGAAAGTGTTCCTTCAAATAAGGAACCAGATTTCCCTTTTCAAGGTGTCCTCGAAGGGAGGGCTCCTTGGCAGGCACAATTCTATTCACCTTTGAGTACATGTTACCTATAAGCTCAAAGATTTCACTTAACCTTTGAGACCGCAGGCGACTATAGTTGCCCAGCGGCGCCAGCGGGAACCCTCACTAAGATATTTAATACTTTGCTTCTCTAGCGACATGCAAAACTGGCCATCTGTTGGGAAGAAATGAACTAAGCGATGATCGCATCACTCGTCGCTTTCTGTGCTTTGCTGGGCGCTGGAGAGGGGAGAAGTGAAAAAGTGCTGCGCCAGTAGCGCAGAGAGTCAGACGCGGTCTCGAAAGGGTTAAAATTAAGTTAAAAAACAGAAAATGGATGTTCAACTTATCATTCTTAAGGAAAGGAGAGTTTAAAAAAAATATAATTACACACTTTTTACTTATTGAGTGATTTTACAATTTTTTATTTAATGAAAAACAAAAACATTACATGTTTTAAAAAATAATAGACAACTTCCTGTATAAAAAAAATAAAAAAAGAAAAGTCGATTTGTTCCAAAAAAAAGTCGATCACAAAATCCAGCCTTAGATCTCGTTTTGATGATTTAAAAAAATTTAAAGTTTCATCACGTCGTCTGGTCCTTCTAAAAACTGAGCTGAAATGTCCCGCCAACAGTCGCCTTTCTGGTTAAACATGAATTTATGGTAACTTCCGTCTGCGCAGACAACTAAAAAACAAAAAAGGTTATTATAAAAGTTTTAATATGATTTTCACCGATGACAGAATCTGTTTCGGCGCCGAAAGCGCAGATACATTGAGGACAGTCGGGGACTTGAAATTTACAAAAGCTCCACCTTGAACTGAAATATTTCGGAAGAAACGAAGCCGAGGCAAGGCTAAAATAATGATAAAATTAGTTGGCAAAACTGTATAGAAGATTTTTTACCTCGATTGCTTATTCAGCTTTTGATCTTCGACGGAAAAAACATGGACGGTCCCATGATCGCTAGCTACGCACAACCACGTTGAGTCTTTGTTAAAATTCATACTAAAAAAAAAATACTACAAAAAAATTACAGAATAATTAATCAACCAGTAGATTTCTGCAGGTTGGGTACCACGTCTGAGCTCCATTAATTTCTCTCCGTTTGACGTGTCAAAAATTCTAATTAAAGTCCCCTAAAGAGCGGTAAATAAAATACAATAAACCAATAAAATGAATTACTTTGATGGAAGCTGTAGCCAGCCTGGTCCCTTGTAAGTTAAGAGCGATCGAAGCGAGAGAGGCTTCATGAGCAGCGATTTCAATATGGCGACGTTCCGTATCCGCTAAATCGACCAAACATACTTCGCCAGTCCGTCTACCAGGAAACGCCAAAACGAATTGTTGCTATTCGGACATAAAACACATAAACCTGGAAAATACGTTAGAAGATTGGTTTTTTTTTTAAAAACCTTTAGAATTCGTATTGGTTTCAAAAACGTGGAGTTGCTGAGGGACTTGAGTGAATGTGAAAACTTTAATGACGCCTTCTAAAATAACGACGATTCTGTCGCGGCGGAGCCGAACACCTTTGACCGGTGAAGAAAAATCCAAACTTATCGCCTCTTGCTTTTTCATATCATCCCAAATCATAACTAAAAAATCGAAATTTCTGAAAAAGAAATTGAGATTGAAGTCACCAACCTTTATTCGTAGGATATTTAGGGCAAGAACCACCTCCAACGAGAGCCAAATAGTTACAGCGAAAAAGCATTTCGACATGTCCGAGTCCTCCATCGCTGAAATCCTGCCTTTCCTTTTCTTTGAGCGGGTCACAATTGTACACTCGGAATCCATCAGTCATTCCACACGCAAAGCAACCTGTACGATTATAAAAAAATTGCAGCATCAACAGAAATCAACATTTTCAGTATAAAAACGTTTAAACTTCTCGAAATAAAATCAACAAAGAAATCCAGGCAAGGTCATAAAACTGAAGTAATATAACCAGCTAGGTCCAATAGATTTGACCAAGGTCAAAAGTATCAGTAGTACGAGTCATCCAAATGAAAAATAAATAAAAATATACCTTGATCTTGATTAAAAGAAGCGAATAAGAGCCCATTTCCAAAATTATTTCCGAGATTCATTTTTTTAAATCAATGACTACACATATTTTAATTAGTTCAGAATAATAAGATCGTTCATTTATTTTAATCACAGAACCTTAATATTTGTTGATAAACAAATTGTTGGTTAAATTAAATTCATTTGTGGGATTAAGGAAAAAAAAAGTTTACAAAAAATTGAACTGATAAGGAATTTCAAAACAAAAAAAGGATAAACAGGAATGATACTTGCTGGTTACAACCAAATTCTTATCAGGAGTACCATCCTATGTCCTAAGTCTGTGCACAAAATAAACCCTTGCTCTTAATTTTGATTTTATGGTCTGTGTTTCAAATATGAAGGTTTCAAAGAGGAGAGAACTGAAGATTTTTCATTGTCATCTTCCTTTGTTAATTAAAAATAAAATAGCAGCAGTAAAATTAAACACCAAAAATCCTGCAAAAGGGAGATTTATGTATGTTGCTTACTAAAGTTGTTGCTAGAAAGGTGAAGAAGAAGCCAGGAAGCTCATTGGCTTACAACACGTGGGGGGGGGGGGGGAGCCAATAAAAGATAAGACGTTTATAGGTTATCCTTTAGGTTATCCTCAGAAATGAAGAAAAAATTGTTTTATTTTCTTTTATTTTCAAAATATTTACATTTTTTTTGTAATTACTGGTTAACAACAATGATTAAAAAAAATTCAATAACCCAAGCGACAAAATTTAAAAAAATCCAATATATTGGCAGTGTTGAGGCAGGCGTTACCCTCTCTCAAGAAAAAAATTCAAATGCAAAAATAAATTTGAGCAACTTTTGTCATAAAGCATTTTGAAAAGAAAAAAAAAAAGGTTTTAATAATATAACAAATAATGAAATTACATAAAATTTATAAATTTTAAGCGTTATGTACAAATAGGATTAAAATATACACTCGAATAACAAAAAAATATTGGATTAAATACGTTTTGAGTATATTAATACCAATATAATATAATTATGTTAAAATAAAAACTAAACGAAGCTGAAGTTATTTAATAAAATTTAATTAAAAACTGTACAAAAGGCCACCATTAATGATTTTTAAGATTTTTTTTTTGTATATAAAAAGGGCCGATTTTGTAGAGTTAAAACGAGATTCGCGTCCATTTTTTTAAGGAGGATTTTGATTGGTTGACTTTTTATCTACAACCTGAATTCTTCATTCTTATTGGTTATCAATTATCAAAAACCTCATAACCTAAAAATGGTCCACAACTAGAGATTCGAGCTAAATTTGTTTTTCGGCTCGTTTAACAAAGCAACTCAAAATGTATTTTTTCATTCAGTACAATTTCTGAAGTAAAAACTTTCTTCATTTTAAATGCTATTTTGTGAACAATTTCTTTTTATTAAAAATTAGTGTCCGTCAACATATCACCAGTTAATAATACTAATTCTTTATAAACAATTACAATATTAGTAGACACCTAAAAATAAAATTTTTTTATTATTTACATCTACGGAAAAAAATGCATTGTTAAAAAATATACTTTTTTTAAATTATTTAACACTATTGTGCTTTTGAATTTGTTTATAATATAAATTAGGCAAGATTGTGTTTAATTTAATAAGTGTAAACCTATTTTAAGGGTAAATGTTTACTAAAATTAAGGCTTAAAAGGATTTTGGTCCTAAGAAAGTGGGGAGAAAAACAAAAAATAGGAGATTTTAAAACCATAAAAATCTGCAGATCAACAGTTTTTAAAACTTTATGTACATATTCTATTTTATATACACCGGTGATACAATTTAAAAAAAAATGGATAAAATATGTATAATGCTTAAAAATTTTATATACAGATTTCATAAAACGGGTTTTCCCTCCCTCGATTTAATTAATTGTTATAATTAATTTTCGTTTTTAGTCAGAGGTTGATTAATCCTGATAATTTTATTTCTTTCTTTTTAGAGGATGGTGCATTTTCGTCTGGGTTTGACTTGAAGTACTGGGCAGAGGACGGCGCGGATCGCTTCGTCGAAAACCGTTTTGAGACCTTTCTGCGTCAATGCTGAACATTCGAGATATTTCACGGCGCCAATTTCTTTCGCCATGGCCAAACCCTGACAAAATAAATCAAAAAATTTCTGTAAATGTCCAATCGGATAAAAACGCCAAAAATCAGGTAAAAATGGGGTTACTCGGCCAAAAAACGGGTGAAAATTTACCTGAGGGTAAGTGATGGGTGCTAATTTCTTTTCTTTGAGCTTCTCAATAGTCTCTTTGTCTTCTCTCAAGTCAAGTTTAGTACCGACCAAAATGATCGGAGTTGATGGCGAATGGTGCCGAACTTCAGGGTACCACTAAAAAAAAAATTAAAACTTGATTTTTCCCTAATTAAATTAATTTACCTTAGCTCTGACGTTTTCAAACGAGGCGGGATTTACGAGGGAGAAACAAACGAGAAAAACGTCAGTCTGCGGATAGGAAAGAGGACGAAGACGATCGTAATCTTCCTGACCTGCTGTATCCCATAAGCCCAAATTGATCGGCTTCCCATCCACCATCACATTTGCCGAATAATTGTCGAACCTTAAAATTTTAATACAATTTAAAGCCAACTGAGCACAACCATCGTTAAACAAAACGATGGACAAATCCATTTCAAAAAAAACAACTTACACAGTCGGTATATATTCCCCAGGGAAAGCATTTGTGGTATAACTGATCAGCAAACACGTTTTACCGACGGCACTGAAAAAAAGAGAGAATATTTTGATAAAACTTTGAAAGAAGCTGCCCTAGCCAGAAATGAATGCTATTAGGTGTACAAAATGAAACTCGGCCACAGGGTAAATTTGAATTTTGTAGATTGTAGCCGAGTTTCATTTTGTACACCTAGTAGTTCATTTTTTCAAAATTTTAAACATTTTAGGCGTTAAAGTCCATCAAAAGTTGACCTTCTCCGTGTAAGAAGGTTATTGAAGTATAACCATTAAGAAGGTTAATTTTTAAAGGCTTGTAAATCGTAAACCGTTACAGATATTGAAAAAATGCACTAAATAAAATCTGTTGGAAATTTAATTCTCTTTAATTTTTATTCTATTCATTTTTTCTCCAGGACGCACTGTTTTCAAGATAAATTTATTTTAAAAAAAACTATTTTCCGAAAATGGTGCATCCTAGAAAAAAATAATTAAGTACAAATTTATAGAGAATTAAATTTTCTACAATTTTTATTTATTAGGTGTACAAAATGAAACTCAGCCACAGGGTAAATTCGATTTGTAGATTTTAGCCGAGTTTCATTTTGTACACCTAATAAAATTTAATTTAAAGGAATCAATTAAAAAAGACAAAATGATGGATACATGGTCAAAAAACTGTGGGAAACGCCCATAAATTTGGTAAAAAGAAGGTTTTATGCACTAAAAATGAAAACGCAACACTGGGTTTCTCGGTTTAGTACTAGCTTTGTTCCAACTGCAGTTTGAAACTCCTGGAGCATGTGCAGAAGGATTTGGACGTCAAATTTGACGTCAGATTACTTCAGTTTTGACGGACGATGTCAATTTTGACGTCCAAATCCTTCTGCGCATTCTCCAGTTTCAAACTCCTGAACAAAGCTATTATGAAGAATCCGGATAATTAGGAAGTCTTACTCTTGAAAAAATTGATGAAAAACCCCCAAAAATAGAATTTAAGTGGATTTCTAGGAGGGGCAAAAAGATTCTTAAAACTTCATAGCTTTTCAATGGGCAAAAAGTGGGTTTTGGGGCCCAAATACTTTTAATGCCAAAACATCACCGAGCACTATATGAAAATGTTCAAAATTCGATAAAATCTATAATTCAATCAAGATTTGCACATTCAAGGCCTTAGCTAAATGGTCTACGAATGAATGGCTTTTCTATTGGGAGAACTTGATCCTCAGATATCAGAAGCTATCAAAGAGCCTTCTCTGTAGTTTACCTACAAAAACTGATTTTTTAGACTCATTTAAATATATTTAAACAAATAAAAAATCATTTATAAAGACGGGTAAATAAATATAAATACTAATCTCGGCAGGGGAGAAGGGTTCAAAGGTTTAATTGACGGTCGGACACGTTAATTAATTTCAATCCTCAGAAAAATCTGAGATAAGTAACTTAAAATACAGAATTCACAAAGAATACAAAAATAACGAATCCAAATACAAAATGACATAATAAATAAAAATAAATAAATTAAATTTCGACTTACCCATCGCCGACGACAACACACTTAATGGCCTGCATTTTTAGAAAATTTAAAAAAATATATTTATAAAAATTAATAAAATAATAAAACAAGGATATTTAAAATTCGATTTGATTTATATCTAATCGCTTTATTCTAGAATTAAAATCGTAGAATGAAAAATAACGAGGGCGGGGAAGGCGATGAGGAAATCTTGTGGGCATGAAATTAAAGGTAAGAATGTGTACCAACTGAACATTTTGAAAACTAAATTTACCGTAATTTTGGAATGAACTAAGATGGAGTCATCCGCAATTTTTATTAGCTGATTTCTGAGCAACTCAGATCCTTTTTCTTTAAAAAAATGATATTGTCATACCCCTTGCTTTTTCTTCAATTTCCGACCCCCCATCCCACGCTTTCTTTTTTCTTCAAAAGAATGTCCTCAGCCATGAGCTCCCAGCTTCACCTTCGCCTGATCATTTTAGATTTTAGAAATGGGTCTATAAGACCTCTTAGGGTCAAAATGACCAATGGTCTTTGTCTATGGTACCGAATTATGTGAACGAAAGAAAAAGAGGGACATTTACAGTTTTATGTTGGCAACAATTAGCACTTTGCCATTCACATTCTTTAAATAAAATCAAACCTCTTCAAATTGAAGTGTAACTACCGGCATTTGATTCTGACTTCCTTTTAATAATGTCTGTTAAACATCTTGGTGGAGGTAAAATGACGATTTTTTAATATAAATTTAGTTTGTTTGTTTAATTATTGTTTTTAGGCTCGAAAGATGTCCCTTTGGAAGATGGAAAAATGCGTTTGTATTCTATGAGGTTCTGTCCCTACGCCCAAAGAGCACACCTTGTCCTCAACGCGAAAAAAATTCCGTGAGTCGAATCGAACACACCAAGCTGGTTTAATAACAACTTTATTGTAGTCATGATGTGGTCAACATAAATCTTAAGCAGAAACCCGAATGGTATTTGGAACAGTACCCTCTTGGAAAAGTTCCAGCTCTTGTCGATAGCGGTGTAAGTCTCTATGAGAGTTTAATCATCAGCGATTATCTCGACGAAAAATACCCAGAGGTGCCTTTATATCCTAAAGATCCAGCACAAAAAGCGAAAGATCGCATATTGATCGAAGGATTCAGCAAAGTTTGTTGTTGAATATTATTTATGATTTTTTCTTAATATTATTTTCAGGTCATAAGTTTGCTTTATCAGTGTTATCTGAGTCCGACGATGGATGTGGCGCTTCTGGATCCAGTCTTTGACGCCTTGGACTCATTCGAAAAAGAAATATCAAATCGTGGAACGATTTATTTTTCAGGAGAAAAGCCAGGAATGGTCGACTACATGATTTGGCCCTGGTGCGAGAGGCTCGAAATGTTAAAAGTGATCGGAGGCGAGAACTTTAAAATCCCAAAAGATCGATTCCCTAAACTTGTTAGTCAAATCTTGATTTGAATTCATTTTTTTATCGTACTCATTTTCAGATGCAATGGTCGATGGCGATGGTGGAAGACGAAGCCGTTAAAAAGCACCTTCTTACGGCTGACCAACACGCGAAATTCCTTCAGTCTCATCGTGCTGGCTGCCCTGATTATGACAACATTATATAAAGCCATTTCCTGCTACCTGGATGTTCACTTTATTATTAAGTTTTATTAAAAATTTTTATTTTATTTTTATTTTTTCAGATAGTTTTTATACTATTGTTGCAATATTATGGTAAATGGTGTTTATAATTAAATGTTTTGTGTTCAGCACAGTTAAAAAATTTTTAATAACAATCAAACCCACAATCGGAAGGATATATCGGAAGGAAAAGATCGGATGAACCGATATATCGGAAGTAAAATATCGGATGAACCAATATATCGGAAGGAAAATATCGGATGAACCGATATATCGGAGGGAAAAAATCGGATGAAACGATATACGGAAGGAAAAAATAGGATGAACCGATATTTCGGAGGGAAAACATCGGATGAACCGATAAATCGGAAGGAAAAAATCGGATGAACCAATATATCGGAAGGAAAAGATCGGATGAACCGATATATCGGAAGTAAAATATCGGATGAACCAATATATCGGAAGGAAAATATCGGATGAACCGATATATCGGAGGGAAAAAATCGGATGAAGCGATATATCGGAAGGAAAAAATAGGATGAACCGATATATCGGAGGGAAAAAATCGGATAAACCGATATATCGGAAGGAAAACATCGGATGAACCGATATATCGGAAGTAATATATCGGATGAACCGATATATCGGAAGGAAAAAAATCGGATGAACCGATATATCGGAAGGAAAAGATCGGATGAACCGATATATCGGAAGTAAAATATCGGATGAACCAATATATCGGAAGGAAAATATCGGATGAACCGATATATCGGAGGGAAAAAATCGGATGAAACGATATATCGGAAGGAAAAAATAGGATGAACCGATATTTCGGAGGGAAAACATCGGATGAACCGATAAATCGGAAGGAAAAAAATCGGATGAACCAATATATCGGAAGGAAAAGATCGGATGAACCGATATATCGGAAGTAAAATATCGGATGAACCAATATATCGGAAGGAAAATATCGGATGAACCGATATATCGGAGGGAAAAAATCGGATGAAACGATATATCGGAAGGAAAAATAGGATGAAACGATATATCGGAAGGAAAAAATAGGATGAACCGATATTTCGGAGGGAAAACATCGGATGAACCGATAAATCGGAAGGAAAATATCGGATGAACCGATATATCGGAGGGAAAAAATCGGATAAACCGATATATCGGAAGGAAAACATCGGATGAACCGATATATCGGAAGGAAATATCGGATGAACCGATATTTCGGAAGGAAAAAAATCGGATGAACCGATATATCGGAAGGAAAAGATCGGATGAACCGATATATCGGAAGGAAAATATCGGATGAACCGGTATATCGGAAGGAAAAGATCGGATGAACCGATATATCGGAAGTAAAATATCGGATGAACCAATATATCGGAAGGAAAATATCGGATGAACCGATATATCGGAGGGAAAAAATCGGATTAAACGATATATCGGAAGGAAAAAATAGGATGAACCGATATTTCGGAGGGAAAACATCGGATGAACCGATAAATCGGAAGGAAAATATCGGATGAACCGATATATCGGAGGGAAAAAATCGGATGAACCGATATATCGGAAGGAAAACATCGGATGAACCGATATATCGGAAGGAAAATATCGGATGAACCGATATATCGGAAGGAAAAAAATCGGATGAACCGATATATCGGAAGGAAAAGATCGGATGAACCGATATATCGGAAGGAAAATATCGGATGAACCGGTATATCGGAAGGAAAAGATCGGATGAACCGGTATATCGGAAGGAAAAGATCGGATGAACCGATATATCGGAAGGAAAAAAATCGGATGAACCGATATATCGGAAGGAAAATATCGGATGAACCGATATATCGGAAGGAAAAGGTCGGATGAACCGGTATATCGGAAGGAAAAGATCGGATGAACCGATATATCAGAAGGAAAACATCGGATGAACCGATATATCGGAAGGAAAATATCGAATCACACGATATATCGGAGGAAAAAAATCGGATGAACCGATATATCGGAAGGAAAACATCGGATGAACCGATATATCGGAAGGAAAATATCGGATGAACCGATATATCGGAAGGAAAATGTCGGATGAACCGATATATCGGAAGGAAAACATCGGATGAACCGATATATCGGAAGGAAAATATCGAATCACACGATATATCGGAGGAAAAAAATCGTATGAACCGATATATCGGAAGGAAAGTATCGCTACAAATATCGGAAGGAAAATATCGATATTCCGACATATGGGAAGTATCGCAACAACCCTAGTCGTATGAATAGTCAAATCAACTCGAAATTTTGCGTGGATTACAAATCTGAAATAAAAAAATAGGTTATCATTTGGAATAAAGAAATTAGGTTCTGTTGGGGGCAACCATTTTACCAAAACGCATTTTAAACTACACCAAAAAATTCTTTGATTAAAATTAAGGGGGTTTACATATTTTTTTTTTTTTTCAGATAACCCCTTTTTAACTTCCTTAAAGAAGTTATTGTGATACCCTCCACGTTGGGTTTATAGGGAAGGGTCTTCCAGACCCCAGAGGGTCAAATCGAATATTGATCTCAACAATGTCTGTGGTGCCGGCCGGCAGTTCCCTGTTCCCTTGACTTGTAAAGAAGTTGACAAGTTGTAGGTTTTTGCCTCCTACTTGTTCAAACTCTGAAGCTTCTGCTAAGAATTCCTCTACTTTAGAACTCCATTAATTTTAATCTCTAAAAGTAGCTCTAGAAAAAAATAACTTTCGCCGGCGAGAAAGCGTTTTAATTATCCATTTTTTGAATGCGTGTAAACGTTGTGTACATAATCTATGGGAGGTCCTGAACGTCTCAATAACGAACTATTGTCATCCCCATCGTAGTTAGCCGCGTCTATAAACATTCGACCATCTTGACTTAAACGGGTTTACACAGACAAAAAGTATGTCACCCTTTGTAAATAAACCTTACAAGGGCCCTTTTTAAAAATTTATCCACCCAAATGTTCGATCTATCAAAAATATTAGGTGTAAAAATGAAACTCAGCCACAGGGTAAATTTGAATTTTGTAGATTTTAGCCAAGTTTCATTTTGTACACCTAGTAGTTCATTTTTTCAAAATTTTGAACATTTTAGGCGTTAAAGTCCATCAAAAGTTGACCTTCTCCGTGTAAGAAGGTTATTGAAGTATAACCATTAAGAAGGTTAATTTTTAAAGGCTTGTAAATCGTAAACCGTTACAGATATTGAAAAAATGCACTGAATAAAATCTGTTGGAAATTTAATTATCTTTAATTTTTCTTCTATTCATTTTTTCTCTAGGACGCACTGTTTTCAAGATAAATTTATTTTTTAAAAAAATTATTTTCCGAAAATGGTACATCCTAGAAAAAAATAATTAAGTACAAATTTATAGAGAATTAAATTTCCTACAATTTTTATTTATTAGGTGTACAAAATGAAACTCAGCCACAGGGTAAATTTGAATTTTGTAGATTTTAGCCTAATATTTGACGAATTTTGAAGGAAATGATATCTTACGGGAATAATAACTTTTATCTTCTTAACTTAACATCTGAAATGATAAGAAATCTGCATGAAGCCAAATTTTCAAGAGTTTATTGTGCGTCACAAATATCAACTTCCTTTTGGCCTATCAACTTGAAATTTGGCGAGTAAGAATAAGAATGCCCTAAAAACTTTAAATAGCTAGGCGATCTAGGAAGCCGAGATCAAAAACCCGGGTTTTCAGCTAGGCGATCTAGGAAGCCGAGATCAAAAACCCGGGTTTTCAGCTAGGCGATCTAGGAAGCCGAGATCAAAAACCCGGGTTTTCAGCTAGGCGATCTAGGAAGCCGAGATCAAAAACCCGGGTTTTCAGCTAGGCGATCTAGGAAGCCGAGATCAAAAACCCGGGTTTTGAGTTAGGCGATCTAGGAAGCCGAGATAAAAAAAAAACCGGGTTTTGAGCTAGGCGATCTGGGAAGCCGAGATAAAAAACCCGGGTTTTGAGATAGGCGATCCAGGAAGCCGAGATCAAAAACCCGGGTTTTGAGGTAGGCGATCTAGGAAGCCGAGATCAAAAACCCGGGTTTTGAGTTAGGCGATCTAGGAAGCCGAGATCAAAAACCCGGGTTTTGAGCTATGCGATCTAGGAAGCCGAGATAAAAAAAAACCCGGGTTTTGAGCTAGGCGATCTGGGAAGCCGAGATAAAATACCCGGGTTTTGAGATAGGCGATCCAGGAAGCCGAGATCAAAAACCCGGGTTTTGAGGTAGGCGATCTAGGAAGCCGAGATAAAAAACCCGGGTTTTGAGCTAGGCGATCTAGGAAACCGAGATCAAAAACCCGGGTTTTGAGCTATGCGATCTAGGAAGCCGAGATAAAAAACCCGGGTTTTGAGCTAGGCGATCCAGGATGCCGAGATCAAAAACCCGGGTTTTGAGCTATGCGATCTAGGAAGCCGAGATCAAAAACCCGGGTTTTGAGCTATGCGATCTAGGAAGCCGAGATCAAAAACCCGGGTTTTGAGCTAGGCGATCCAGGAAGCCGAGATCAAAAACCCGGGTTTTGAGCTATGCGATCTAGGAAGCCGAGACCAAAAACCCGGGTTTTGAGCTAGGCGATCCAGGAAGCCGAGATCAAAAACCCGGGTTTTCAGCTAGGCGATCTAGGAAGCCGAGATCAAAAACCCGGGTTTTCAGCTAGGCGATCTAGGAAGCCGAGATCAAAAACCCGGGTTTTCAGCTAGGCGATCTAGGAAGCCGAGATCAAAAACCCGGGTTTTGAGTTAGGCGATCTAGGAAGCCGAGATAAAAAAAAACCGGGTTTTGAGCTAGGCGATCTAGGAAGCCGAGACCAAAAACCCGGGTTTTGAGCTAGGCGATCCAGGAAGCCGAGATCAAAAACCCGGGTTTTGAGGTAGGCGATCTAGGAAGCCGAGATCAAAAACCCGGGTTTTGAGTTAGGCGATCTAGGAAGCCGAGATCAAAAACCCGGGTTTTGAGCTATGCGATCTAGGAAGCCGAGATAAAAAAAAACCCGGGTTTTGAGCTAGGCTATCCAGGAAGCCGAGATCAAAAACCCGGGTTTTGAGCTAGGCGATCCAGGAAGCCGAGATCAAAAACCCGGGTTTTGAGCTATGCGATCTAGTAAGCCGAGACCAAAAACCCGGGTTTTGAGCTAGGCGATCCAGGAAGCCGAGATCAAAAACCCGGGTTTTCAGCTAGGCGATCTAGGAAGCCGAGATCAAAAACCCGGGTTTTCAGCTAGGCGATCTAGGAAGCCGAGATCAAAAACCCGGGTTTTGAGCTAGGCGATCTAGGAAGCCGAGATAAAAAAAAAACCGGGTTTTGAGCTAGGCGATCTGGGAAGCCGAGATAAAAACCCGGGTTTTGAGATAGGCGATCCAGGAAGCCGAGATCAAAAACCCGGGTTTTGAGGTAGGCGATCTAGGAAGCCGAGATCAAAAACCCGGGTTTTGAGTTAGGCGATCTAGGAAGCCGAGATCAAAAACCCGGGTTTTGAGCTATGCGATCTAGGAAGCCGAGATAAAAAAAACCCGGGTTTTGAGCTAGGCGATCTGGGAAGCCGAGATAAAATACCCGGGTTTTGAGATAGGCGATCCAGGAAGCCGAGATCAAAAACCCGGGTTTTGAGGTAGGCGATCTAGGAAGCCGAGATAAAAAACCCGGGTTTTGAGCTAGGCGATCCAGGATGCCGAGATCAAAAACCCGGGTTTTGAGCTATGCGATCTAGGAAACCGAGATAAAAAACCCGGGTTTTGAGCTAGGCGATCCAGGATGCCGAGATCAAAAACCCGGGTTTTGAGCTATGCGATCTAGGAAGCCGAGATCAAAAACCCGGGTTTTGAGCTATGCGATCTAGGAAGCCGAGATCAAAAACCCGGGTTTTGAGCTAGGCGATCCAGGAAGCCGAGATCAAAAACCCGGGTTTTGAGCTATGCGATCTAGTAAGCCGAGACCAAAAACCCGGGTTTTGAGCTAGGCGATCCAGGAAGCCGAGATCAAAAACCCGGGTTTTGAGCTATGCGATCTAGTAAGCCGAGACCAAAAACCCGGGTTTTGAGCTAGGCGATCCAGGAAGCCGAGATCAAAAACCCGGGTTTTGAGCTAGGCGATCCAGGAAGCCGAGATCAAAAACCCGGGTTTTGAGCTATGCGATCTAGTAAGCCGAGACCAAAAACCCGGGTTTTGAGCTAGGCGATCCAGGAAGCCGAGATCAAAAACCCGGGTTTTGAGCTATGCGATCTAGGAAGCCGAGATCAAAAACCCGGGTTTTGAGCTATGCGATCTAGGAAGCCGAGATCAAAAACCCGGGTTTTGAGCTAGGCGATCCAGGAAGCCGAGTCAAAAACCCGGGTTTTGAGCTATGCGATCTAGTAAGCCGAGACCAAAAACCCGGGTTTTGAGCTAGGCGATCCAGGAAGCCGAGATCAAAAACCCGGGTTTTGAGCTAGGCGATCTAGGAAGCCGAGATCAAAAACCCGGGTTTTGAGCTAGGCGATCTAGGAAGCCGAGATCAAAAACCCGGGTTTTCACAAAATAGAGACAAAAGTTAGGTTAGGTTAATTAGGTTAAAAAGTACAAGGAAGGCCGGGAAACTTAGCTACTGCCCCAGATTCTTTACGCTAATAGAGTTCTTGGCGAGATCTCTTTCTTCAAATTTTATATCTTTTCAACGATCTTTTTTCTTGTAAATTTTTTCTTATTCTCTTCATCGAGGTACGTGTTCTTTCATTAATTTCGGAAAAAAGAGGATGTGGTTTTTTTATCCTATATGGGAAGACAGAGGGGAAAAGAAAGTGGAGAAAATAATTACCCCGAACGTCACATGTACTTGTACTTTCCGCGCCTTTTAATGGTTTACGGCCCAGTAACCTAGTAGTTATTCAAAAACTGGTCGATTCATATTTAAATAAACGCCTCTTTTGTCTTGAGGCGTCTTCTTCAACCGCAACCGCACCTTCTTTTGTCCCTCGAAGACACGAGCACGTACCGAAAATAAAGAGGGAATTTCTTCAAATACCTTTTTTTTCTTCTTCGACCACTTAAAAATCAAGATGCGATGTAGAACTAGCATGACCGTTCGATGTTTTCTTTTTTCTTGAAAACAATAGAAACGTCCTTTACCTACATTTTACGGGGTGTCCGGAAACACATGGCACACGTCTGGAAGAGCGTTAAAAAGAGGTTTTATGAAAAAAAGTTATATGTAAACCACCCTTGATTTTTTTTAATCAAATAATTTCATGGTGTAGTTTAAAATGCGTTGTACAGGGTGCCCCCAAAAGAACCTAACTTCGTTATTTCAAATGAGGCGCTCCGGGTACGAAGGGCGAACTCAACAAAACTTAGTTTCGAGATATTCGCATTTTAAAGTTTTATGTTACGAACGAACTCAACAGAAAAGTCATGCCCTAGAATGGGAAAAGGAGTGGGGATTGTGGACTAGGATGTGGAGTTCGCCCTTCGTACCCGCTCGGATATTGCAGTTAGAGCTTTGCCGCATATCGGTTTTTACGTATTTAAAGGGGAAAAAAGGGCGAACTCAACATAAAAATTATATGGGTGTATTCACCAAGAGGTCTAGAATCTGAAAATGAAAAAAAAATTTTGTCCGATGTTGAGTTCGCCCTTCGTACCCGGAGCGCCTCAAATAAGAACCCCTATTTTTAACTTCCTTAAGAAATTATTGTGATACCCTCCACGTCGGGTATTTGGGGAAGGGTCTTCCAGACCCCGGAGGGTCATTGATCTTTACCGATCTCAACTTTGTCTGTGGTGCCGTCCGGCCGTCCGTCCGTAGCATTTTTTTCCGGATCACTTTACGGCCACGATTTTCACCAAATTTTCTTTAGTCGGTGAACAAGAAACTAACGAGGGCGATTTTTGAATTTCGAAAAAATGGCGGAGATATGTCTGTTTGAAATTTTAAAAAATTCGCTGCGGCTGAACCGTTAGTCCGATTTTTAGCAAATTTTCACAAATTACTCTTTATATTTTTTAAGAATTTTTGGTGAAAAAAATTATCATTTTTTAAACATTAATTATCATTTTAGTAGGGAGAAATTTCACTCTTCCACCCGCTACGAGAGGGACCTCTCTTGTTCAAAAATCCCATTATTTCTACCTTGATACTTAGAAAAAATTTTCGGAATAAAAGAACTTGAAATATTTTTTGGAAAAAAAAAACCACAAATTTAAAAAAGAAAACGTAAAACTTAAAAAAAAAAAAAAAAATTGGAAAATTAAAAAAAAAACTCGGAAAATTTTTGAAAAAAAAAAAAAAACTTGGGGAATTTTTTGGAAAAAGAAACTTCCCCTCCGTCATACTTCCCCACCGTCATACTTCCCCTCCGTTATACTTGCCCCTCCTTTATACTTGCCCCTCCTTTATACTTGCCCCTCCTTTATACTTCCCCCTCCTTTATACTTCCTCCTCCGTTATACTTCCCCTCCTTTATACTTCCCCCACCGTTATACTTCCCCTCCTTTATACCTCCCATCCTTTATACCCCCCCCCCCCCTATATTTTTACTTATCTTTAAGGAAGTTTTCGTTGGAAGCTATTCAAACTAGTACTTTATTTCAGATTCGTAATCTACGCCAAATTTCAAGTTGGTTTGACATTTCATATGACCATTTTTGACAACTTTAAAAAACGTCAAATTTTAGCGTTTTTCGCGCTAAAATCCTTTAAAATTGACCTAAGAAACACATTATTTTTTAATTCCATTTCCTTATGTTCGAAGGTTCCAACTATCACAAATTCAAGCATCTTCGCATTCAACACACCCTCAAAATCCCACAGGAAAACACCAAAAAACCCAATTTAAATAAAAAAGGGGGGGGGGGGTTTGGTCCGAAAAGAAGCCGAAGGCAAATTCGGTAATCCGTCCGCCTTTCAACGTTCCAAACCCTAAATCCCAAAACCGTGAAAAATTCCGGAAAAAGGGGGTTTTCAGGTTCAAAAAGCCTTTAACTGAGGTCCAAAAACGGAGGAAAACGCCCCAAAATCTGTAAGTAACATGGGCTTGCTAATGGCTGCTGAATCTGAAAAGTTTTGCTGATGCAAAAAATTTCATTGGCAAAAAAGTTTTTGGAATGAAAGCCACCCTTCAGTTATCAGTTCTCAAAAAAAAATTTACCGTTCGAATGTTTTGCACACGCGTGGACGAAAATCGTGATTTAATCAAAAAGTGTTTAAAAAATTTCCATCAACGAGACCATAAATCACGATGTCCCATCTTCATTTTTATGAGGTTTGAAGGTGAAAGTGGTTCATTTTTAAGGGCGTCTTTGGGGTCAGGTGGGAGTCTTTTTTTTTTGTTTACATGACAATGGACAGCCCCACGCCGGCTATATAAAGAGGCAACTCCCTTTAGCCACACGTTCAGTGTCATTTCAAGTTTTCGGAGAGAGGAAACCAAAAAATGCTTTCTTTCATCGTTTTGGCCATTCTCGGTGCAGCAGCGTGTGGAGCTCAGGGAGATTTTGCAGGTTACAACACGTCTCCGGTTTCCTATGATACTTACGACAATGCTGGAAGTTACAGCACGATTGAAAAATGGCCTCCATCTTTAGCTCTTCCTAGTTGTAAGTCTTACTTTTCAAAAAACAAAAAATTTATTTATTTTTGCAGTCGGGAGTTGCGGTGGGAGTTCGTTACTTAAACCCATTTTGGCTGGACTCATCGGTGCGGCTTTGCTCAAACTTCCGTTTTTATTCGCTGCGAAATTGATTCTTCTCAAGTTAGCACTTCCTTTGGGTCTTCTGACAGCTGCAGCGCCTTTGGCGGTTCCGCTGGCGTATATGTTTTTCTCGAGGGGTAAAGATTCGACGTCTTCAACACCGACGCCACCAACGATGGACGGAAGGGAAGGACGGGCGCTACAGCACTTTTTGGACTCGTCCTCATGCCTCGAAAGGATCGCTTGTACTATTGGGAGGTCACATGCGAAAACCCCAACTTCAAAAACGTTCTCCTGGTAAGTTCTAGCTTCTTTCTTTTCCAAAAGTCAAAAGAACTCACATAATTTTCCTGGGAGGGGTAGCTCTTAACAGTGTTGCCAAACGACTTCATTCGTCCCCCCCCCCCCCAAAATTTCCAACTATTCCTCCTAATTTTTTTTAGTAAGTATTATGTGAAGAAAAATTATTGCGATAGGTTTTTTTATTTATTAATAAAGGTTTTAAATAGACTTTGCAAGGTAATAAACTAATAAATAACCATAAGACAATAAACAAGAACAAATAAAAACTAAAATTTAACAACTACTTCTCTCCCTAAAATACCCCCCGAAGGCCTAAAATCCCCCCAAATTTGGGCAACACTGGCTTTGCAAATTTGGGCCCCAGGATCCGGCAACACTGGCTCTTAACATCTTAAGAGAGAACATGTCCGAACAAGTCAGAAAAGGAGTTTTTCAGCAGATAAAGTTAATCCCAAAAATCATAACTCACTCTCCAAAAATCTGATGAAAAAGTGCCTTCTTATCCGAAAATCAGAAACAAGGGAGGCTCGGCTGAAAAGCCGAAAAAATGCCCAAAATCTGACAGTCTCAAAATTTGGTGAAAATTGGGTTTTTGGACAGAAATGGCTGAAAAAGGGGGGGGGGGGGGAGGAAAAATTTGCAAAATTCTTGAATGAAGGGATTCTATGGCCCCTCGTAGAGGAAAACTAGGGATTACAACCACGCACAATGATCCCCACATTTTTGGCCTTTTTTGACGATCTTAAAGCACCGAAATAAGCTCTAAAAACAATATTCATTTTCAGTCTTGAATACAAAGCGAGGACCTAACGGATTCAGAATTTAACAATCCCAGTTTTGAGAAGAGGAGCGTTTCTAGAACGTAAAACCGGGTGCTTTAATAGGAAGGATGCGCGACTAAAAGGCAAATCGTTTTTCGTGCCTTCCTTTTTCTAGTGCGCATGATTAATGATAGTGTCGCGTGTTTTTGGTCCTCCGGACGACGGATTCAGGACCATTTTCAGCCTAAGAATAGGCTATTGTTTTTTTTTACATCATGCTCTAATTTCTCTTTTTTAAAAACAATTTTTTTGGCCTAAATATCCATAGTATGCAAATCAAGTGGCAAAAGTAAAACTTGAGGGCCTCCGTAGGCTCTCTGTCTTTCGACTCTTATTAGGTGTACAAAATGAAACTCGGCTAAAATCTACAAAATTTAAATTTACCCTGTGGCTGAGTTTTATTTTGTACACCTAATAAATAAAAATTGTAGGAAATTTAATTCTCTATAAATTTGTACTTAATTATTTTTTTCTAGGATGCACCATTTTCGGAAAATAATTTTTTTTTAAATAAATTTGTCAAAACTGTGCGTCCTAGAGAAAAAATGAATAGAATAAAAATTAAAGAGAATTGAATTTCCAACAGATTTTATTTAGTGCATTTTTTCAATATCTGTAACGGTTTACGATTTACAAGCCTTTAAAAATTAACCTTCTTAATGGTTATACTTTAATAACCTTTTACACGGAGAAGGTCAACTCAACAACTTAACAAAATTAGCTCGGACCCTTGCTTGGGGGAATTCATTGAATCCTTGCAGAATCATTAGATTCCGATAACCTCAACTTATCAAAATAACCTTTTTTTTTTTCAGGATGTTGAAATATGTTGAGTCGATGTTAGGTACCAAGCAGACGGAAGCGAGATCGAAAGTGGGATCTTATCGGTCCGCATATAACGCTGGAGCGACAAAAGGTGCCGAAGAGACATGCGCCACGTACAAATGCGACCTCCCCGAACTGATCGTTCGGCAAGGCGACTCTTCCTACAAATTGGCTTAGAAAATCGACCGGGGATGATGTTAAAAGGAAGACTGAACCTATTTATTTATAATAAAGTTGTTTTTTAGCTGATTCTTTTTTCTTTATCATATGTTTTATTAATGTTATCACACAAAATTTTTAAACCTACATTCTAAAAGATTATGTTAAACCATATCGAGTTTACCACAAAATACGGTAAGTCAGGCAGGCAATAACCTAACCTTAAAACCTTAACCTTTCGTCATAGTTTCAGCATTTTTTTTGGGACAGGGGGTGTTTTTCATGTTTCATGTCACTCCTGGAGCATGCGCAGAAAGATTTGCACGTCAGATTTGACGGACAAACGATATAAGCGACGGCAGATTTGACATCTATGTCTTTCTGCGCATGCTCCAGGAGTTTCAAACTACGGTTGGAACAAACCTATTATGTTCATTTTTGGATCCCATTTAAAGTTAGCGAAGATACTACTTTCATTACAAGTTTGGGTGTTTTTTTCCCTCCATAAATGCCTAGAAAATCCTTTTTTGAGCATTTTACACGGTTTTTCTGACCTTAAAAATCATAAAATGCGTAAAGGGGCTTAAATTTAGTTTTAAAAAGTCTCTGATTTCCGTTACGAAATCTTAAAACTCATGAACTGATGGACCGATGAGTCCAGCAGTTTTTGAGAGTCTTAACTTATATTTTTCTTGCTGGTTTCCAATTTTTAGGGAGAGGATAAACAAATGTCCAGAAAAGCTGTTAATAAAGAGAGTAAAGAACCATTTTGGAGTCCCGTTTCAAACAAAGAGTTGTGTAAGCACCTCCTATGTAAGCGAACAAAAAAATTTAGAACTGCCAGTTTATTTTCTTTTTCTCTTTTTAAATCCTCCAAAGAATGTTCTCAAGTCTGCCCGATATTTTAGCGAACGCTTTAGAAGAGATCGGACAGGAAGTCGACAAGAGGATACACAGGAACGTCGCCGAATACAAAAGGAGAGGAAAAGAAGATCATATTCTTAAAATGTTCAGGAAAAAAGCGGCGAAAATTTGTAGGAAGAAGCAGCGCAAGGATTCCGCAGCGCAAGGTTGCGAACGGGGAAGAAACACGAAAAAGGTTAAATTAATTTTCTCCTCCTTTGTACTTCCCCCTCCTTAAACTTCTCCTCCGTTATACTTCCACCTCCTTAAACTTCTCCTCCGTTATACTTCCCCCTCCTTAAACTTCTCCTCGGTTATAATTCCCCCTCCTTAGGCTTCTCCTCCGTTATACTTCCCCTTCCTTAAACTTTCCCTCCTTTATACTTTCCCCTCCTTAAACTTCTCCTCGGTTATACTTCCCCCTCCTTAAACTTCTCCTCCGTTATACTTCCCCCTCCTTAAACTTCTCCTCCATTATACTTCCCCCTCCCATATTGTTCCTTCTCTTAAGGAAGTTTTCGATGGAAGCTCTTCAAATTAGTACTTTTAACTTCCTTAAAGTAAATACCTCCTTGAACTTCCCCTCCCACATTTTCCCAGCCTTAATACTTCCCCCTTCTTGAACGTCCCCTCCTTTATACATCTCCCTCCTTGAACTTCCCCTCCTTTATACTTCTAACTCCTTTATACTTCCCCTCCTTTATACTTCCCCCTCCTATACTGTTACTCTTTAAGGAAGTTACTCTTTAAGGAAGTTTTCGATGGAAGCTCTTCAAATTAGTACTTTTAACTTCCTTAAAGATAAATACCTCCTTGAACTTCCCCTTCCATATATTCCCTGCCTTTATACTTCCCCCTTCTTGAACGTCCCCTCCTTTAAACTTCCCCCTCCTTGAACTTCCCCTCCTTTATACTTCCCCCTCCTATACTGTTACTTGTCTTTAAGGAAGTTTTCGATGGAAGCTCTTCAAATTAGTACTTTTAACTTCCTTAAAGATAAATACCTCCTTGAACTTCCCCTTCCATATATTCCCTGCCTTTATACTTCCCCCTTCTTGAACGTCCCCTCCTTTAAACTTCCCCCTCCTTGAACTTCCCCTCCTTTATACTTCCCCCTCCTATACTGTTACTTGTCTTTAAGGAAGTTTTCGATGGAAGCTCTTCAAATTAGTACTTTTAACTTCCTTAAAGATAAATACCTTCCACCCATGGCTAATGGGGAAACCCAAAGCCAAAAAAAAAAAAAATAAATAAATAAATAAATAAAAAAAATACCTCCTTGAACTTCCCCTCCCATATATTCCCAGCCTTTATACTTCCCCCTTCTTGAACGTCTCTCCTTTATACTTCCCCTCCTTTATACTTCCCCCTCCTTAATACATCCCCCTCCTATACTGTTACTTGTCTTTAAGGAAGTTTTCGATGGAAGCTCTTCAAATTAGTACTTTTAACTTCCTTAAAGATAAATACCTCCTTGAACTTCCCCTTCCATATATTCCCAGCCTTTATCTTCCCCCTTCTTGAACGTCCCCTCCTTTAAACTTCCCCCTCCTTGAACTTCCCCTCCTTTATACTTCCCCCTCCTTGAACTTCCCCTCCTTTATACTTCCCCCTCCTATACTGTTACTTGTCTTTAAGGAAGTTTTCGATGGAAGCTCTTCAAATTAGTACTTTTAACTTCCTTAAAGATAAATACCTCCTTGAACTTCCCCTCCCATATGTTCCCAGCCTTTATACTTCCCCTTCTTGAACGTCCCCTCCTTTATAATTCCCCCTCCTTGAACTTCCCCTCCTTTATACTTCCCCCTCCTATACTGTTACTTGTATTTAAGGAAGTTTTCGATGGAAGCTCTTCAAATTAGTACTTTTAACTTCCTTAAAGATAAATACCTCCTTGAACTTCCCTCCCATATATTCCCAGCCTTTATACTTCCCCTTCTTGAACGTCCCCTCCTTTATACTTCCCCCTCCATTATTCTTCCCCCTCCTATACTGTTACTTGTCTTTAAGGAAGTTTTCGATGGAAGCTCTTCAAATTAGTACTTTTAACTTCCTTAAAGTAAATACCTCCTTTAACTTCCCCTCCCATATATTCCCAGCGTTTATACTTCCCCCTTCTTGAACGTCCCCTCCTTTATACTTCTCCCTCCTTTATACTTCCCCTCCTTTATACTTCCCCCTCCTATACTGTTACTTGTATTTAAGGAAGTTTTCGATGGAAGCTCTTCAAATTAGTACTTTTAACTTCCTTAAAGATAAATACCTCCTTGAACTTCCCCTCCCATATATTCCCAGCCTTTATACTTCCCCCTTCTTGAACGTCCCCTCCTTTATACTTCCCCCTCCATTATACTTCCCCCTCCTATACTGTTACTTGTCTTTAAGGAAGTTTTCGATGGAAGCTCTTCAAATTAGTACTTTTAACTTCCTTAAAGTAAATACCTCCTTTAACTTCCCCTCCCATATATTCCCAGCGTTTATACTTCCCCCTTCTTGAACGTCCCCTCCTTTATACTTCTCCCTCCTTTATACTTCCCCTCCTTTATACTTCCCCCTCCTATACTGTTACTTGTCTTTAAGGAAGTTTTCGTTGGAAGCTCTTTAAACTAGTACTTTTTTTTAAGCCAAAGTATCATTCAATAGATTTTCCGGAATCTGGAAAGCCCCATTTAACCACAATTTTTAAAATCCGTAATTTGCAGACTGGGCGGACAAAAAGAAATAAAACTACACATAAATCCGTTTTAAAAAAGAAAAGAACACCATGGTAAGTCATAAAAACTGCACTTACATATTTGGAATCTTTTCTTTAGCCATCGGATTGTCAGAGAACCTCTAGTATTAGAAAACGATTATTTTCGAAATGTACGAAATTCATTGGATTTTTTTGCGAAAAAGAAAAAAGAGTTTCTTCTAAGCGTTTTGGGTTTATATAAAGAGATGGAGGGTAAGTTGGATTCGAGTGACTGTGATGATATTTTTTTTTTTATAGCATTGGATTTGACCGATTTAAAAACGATTCTTGAAATGAAATTTTTGAATTTGAAAAAAGAAGAGGTTGAGCTTGATTCTGGGGATGTTATAGCGAATAAAAATCGAGAATCGAGTAAAAATAGTTTGAGGACTGCGGTTGAAGGTTCGGCTTCTTGCTCTGAACGTTCTTCGTCTTCTGTGGCGTCTTCAGTTGTGACTGAAAGAGCGCTCGCGTCTGCAGTCGCTGCCAGAAAGCCAGAAGCTGTCAAGACAAAATCAAAATTCAACATCTCGACAGGAATCTTAAAAAACAGCGTTCCGACACAAACTCCCGAATCTCAAGTCCAAGAATTTCAACGTCACGAATATCCGAAAGTTTCGTTCAAGAAACCCCCGAAAAAGACCTACGGTTAAAACACTGAACAATCAGAAATAAAATTTGGTCCTTTTTACATTTTTAACTTCCTTTATGATGTTATTGTGATACCCTCTACGTCGGGTTTTTGGGAAAGGGTCTTTCAGACCCCGGGGGTCATTGATCTCCACCGATCTCAACTTTGTCTATGGTTCCGTCCGGCCGTAGAATTTTTTCCGGAACACTTTACGGCCAAAGTTTTCAGTCGATTTTCACCAAATTTTCAGACAACCTTCCTGAATAGTTGAACAAGAAATTAATATGGGCGATTTTCGAATTTCGAGAAAATGGCGAACATAGGTAAATACGTTTGAAATTTTAAAAACTGCGCGGCGGCCGAACCGTTGGTTTCAGGTTGATTTTTTCACCAATTAAGTAACCTTTATATTTTTTTCGAATGGTGTAATATAAAAAAAACTTTTTTTTAGAAAGCCCATTATTTCTACCTTGATACTTCAAAAATTCCTTGAACTTCCCCTCCATTATACTTCCCCCTCCATTATACTTCCCCCTCCATTATACTTCCCCCCTCCATTATACTTCCCCCTCCATTATACTTCCCCTCCCTTATACTTCCCCCTCATTATACTTTCCCTCCCTTATACTTCCCCCTCCATTATACTTCCCCTCCCTTATACTTCCCTTCCCTTATACTTCCCCCTCCCTTATACTTCCCCCTCCCTTATACTCCCCCTCCCTTATACTTCCCCTTCCTTATACTCCCCCTCCCTTATACTTCCCCTCCCTTATATTTCCCCTCCCTTATACTTCCCCTCCCTTATACTTCCCCCTCCTTTATACGTCCCCCTCCTTTATACTTCCCCCTCCTTTATACTTCCCCTCCTTTATACTTCCCCCTCCCTTATACTTTCCCTCCCTTATATTTCTCCCTCCATTATACTTCCTATCCATTTAACTTCCCCTCCCTTATACTTCCCCCTCCATTATACTCCCCCTTTACTTCCCCCCTTTACTTCCCCCCTTATACTTCCCCCTCCATTATACTTCCCCTCCCTTATACTTCCCCCTCCATTATACTTCCCCTCCCTTATACTTCCCCCTCCATTATACTTCCCCTCCCTTATACTTCCCCCTTCATTATACTTCCCCTCCCTTATACTTCCCCCTCCATTATACTTCCCCTCCCTTATACTTCCCCCTCCATTATACTTCCCCCTCCATTATACTTCCCCTCCCTTATACTTCCCCCTCCATTATACTTCCCCTCCCTTATACTTCCCCCTCCATTATACTTCCCCTCCCTTATACTTCCCCCTCATTATACTTCCCCTCCCTTATACTTCCCCCTCCATTATACTTCTCCTCACTTATACTCCCCCTCCATTATACTTCCCCTCCCTTATACTTCCCCCTCCTCTATACTTCCCCTCCCTTATACTTCCCCCTCCATTATACTTCCCCTCCCTTATACTTCCCCCTCCATTATACTTCCCCTCCCTTATACTTCCCCCTCCATTATACTTCCCCTCCCTTATACTTCCCCCTCCATTATACTTCCCCTCCCTTATACTTCCCCCTCCATTATACTTCCCCTCCCTTATACTTCCCCCTCCATTATAATTCTCCTCACTTATACTTCCCCCCTTATACTCCCCCTCCATTATACTCCCCCTCCATTATACTCCCCCTCCATTATACTTCCCCTCCCTTATACTTCCCCCTCCTCTATACTTCCCCTCCTCTATACTTCCCCTCCCTTATACTTCCCCCTCCATTATACTTCCCCCTCCATTATACTTCCCCTCCCTTATACTTCCCCCTCCATTATACTTCCCCTCCCTTATACTTCCCCCTCCATTATACTTCCCCTCCCTTATACTTCCCCCTCCATTATACTTCCCCTCCCTTATACTTCCCCCTCCATTATACTTCCCCTCCCTTATACTTCCCCCTCCATTATACTTCCCCTCCCTTATACTTCCCCCTCCATTATACTTCCCCTCCATTATACTTCCCCTCCCTTATACTTCCCCCTCCATTATACTTCTCCTCACTTATACTCCCCCTCCATTATACTTCCCCTCCCTTATACTTCCCCCTCCATTATACTTCCCCTCCCTTATACTTCCCCCTCCTATATTGTTCCTTCTGCCAGAAAAAAAAGATTTCTATCGATTCTAGAACATTTTCTTCGTTTTTCGCCCAAAATGCACTTTTTTTTTTTGCCAGTTTATTTCTTTTTTAAGCTCAGAAATCGCCATTTAAAACATTTTTAGTTGTTTTTCTTGATCTTCCAGCCAAAGAAACAGAATTTTTCGATATCCTTCTTTCATTTGGTCCACATCTTCATCGTAAGCCATAAGTCATCACGTAGAAAACCATGATTTTTCTGGAGTGTCTCTTATGTTGGCAACATTTTCCTATAAACCATTAACACTTATAACCTCCCAAGTCCCAACTTGTACTTTCGTAACAAGAATCACGTAACATAATTAAAAATGTATCAAAATGTTTTCATATAAAACAATACGTTTATTATGTTAATTATCATATAAAAAAATAGACCCTATTTAAGGAAAAGTATGGCGGATTTTTCAAATAACGGCAACATCCGAAACCCAGGTTTGTAAATATAAACAAAAGTTCTATTCATTTAATTATTTGACTTTTGGTACCATATTTAGGTGTTTTTTTATTGATTTTTTTAAACTTTATAATATATTTTTTACGTTGATCTAAGTATTAGAGAAAATGGTCATTTTTGTTATTTTATTAGGTATTCAAAATGATGGTGAAGATCCGTACCCAAGTTTGTCTGATTACCACGACTATGAACCGAATTTGGAGTTTGACGACACCGAACTTCAAAACGCGGCCATTGATCCAAGTAAAATTTGTTCATTTGTATGATTTAATGTTGTTTTTTTGTATTAGATTTGGGAGAGAAGATTGAAGGTTTAGGCGGTACGTTTGACTATTTAGAGTCGCCTGTTTCGGACGGTACAATCGAAGAGAATTTCGAAGAGGAGCTTGTAAACGCACCAACAGGTTACGACTCGCTTACATATCGCTTCGGCGACGGAGACGATGACTACGATGATTACAGCGATGTATCAAAATTCGGTATCGTCGAGGTTTTCGGTGAAGATACCGGAGGAAGGCGAATCATCGTCGTCTCCGCCTGTAAATTGCCGCCAAACAAAGAACTCGACCACCAACGACTTCTAAGGTAAAAAAGACATCCCATTAAAATATTAATTTTTCTTTCAGATATTTAATGTACACTTTGGATAAATTCGTTGAGATCGACTACACAATTGTGTATTTCCACTACGGTCTAAACAGCAAAAATAAACCGCCTTTGTCGTGGATGTGGCAGGCGTTTAGGACGTTTGATCGGAAATATAAGAAAAATTTAAAAGCGCTTTATTTGGTACATCCAACGAACTTCATTAGAGTTCTCTGGTCTGTATTTCGAGCGGCCATCAGCGTGAAATTCGGTCGAAAAATGACTTACGTTAACTACCTCCATGAACTCGGCGAGCACATCAACCTCGACCAAATCGTCATCCCACCTCAAGTTCTTGAGTGAGTCCAAATTTTGGCACAAATTCTTCAGAATACTAACCTTTTTAGACATGACGCCAAAATTTTGCCGAAGAAACTCGCTAAAAAAGCGAGCGGGGTCCATAGCACGGAGCCTGAGACGACTGCAGATGCTCCACTTCCTACCCAACAGTTTGGAGTTTCATTGCAGTTTATCAAAGAGAACAACAATGGACAAGTTATCCCTCCGATAGTACATCTCTGCGTACAATTTTTAAGCATACCTGATGGTAATCCACCGAAAAAATGACAAAGAAATAATCTTTTTTGTAGCGTTAGAGACGGAAGGACTTTTCAGACGTTCGGCGAATGTGACCAAAGTGAAAGAGATGCAGGCGAGGGTAAATCGTGGCGAAGAAGTAGATTTCGAAGGCGACGTCCACACCGCGGCAGTTCTTCTCAAAACTTTCCTCCGCGAACTCGACGAGCCACTTCTCACATACGAGCTCTACGATGAAATCATTCAATTTCAAAGTATTTCCTCAAAAATTGAAGAAATAAAAGTTACAAATCATTTTCAGGTTTATCCAAAGATGAAAGGCCTCGACACGTAAAAATCCTCATTTTAGAAAAATTACCCGTTGACAACTATCAAGTTCTAAAATACATCGTACGATTTTTATCAAAAGTCAGTATTTTACTATTTCACTGCGTTTATCTATATTTTTTCAAGGTCATGGATAGGTGCGATTTGAACAAAATGACGTCGTCGAATTTGGCGGTGGTGTTCGGTCCAAATTTAATCTGGTCGCCATCGTCGCAACTTTCGCTTTCTTCGATCGCCCCCATAAATATGTTTACGGATTTCGTCCTTGTACATCAAGACCAGATATTTATTATTTAAAAATTTATTTTCATTCTTTTTTTACGGTGACAGGTGTAAATACTAATAGACTAGGATTGTCGATGCACATGAAATCAAAAAATTCAGGTTATGTAACCGCCGAAAAATATATTTGACGCGATTTTTCTGTCTACTCTTTATGGTGTAATCATATCAAATACCAAAGATTTCAATCTTTCTAGTGAAAAAAATTATATAAAACAAATTTATTTTGTTACCCTCTTTACCGGGTGATGGGGGTGATACCACCGAAAAAAATTTCTCCCCGGTTCTCTTTAAATCCCGAATCACCCTGTATATAACATTCTGGTCATTTTTATTTATTTTATTATACATTCCAAATGTGATTTTTTTAAAAATGTCTACTAATTTATTATTTTTTTAATTAACTTTTAAAAAGTCAAAAGTGGGAGATTACCCCCAGGCTTCAAAATGGGAAGCCTTTAAAATATGGCTTTTTCTCCCTTTATCCTTTAATAAATAGTTTTAAGTCATACAAAACAAAAGGTACTATCTTTAATTATTTTGTATTTTGAGTTATATAATTAAATGTGTAAAATTATGTTAGATATTAATAAATCTCTGTGATAGACAAAAAATTAAGAATCGAGGTTTTGAGATTATAATCTTTTTTTAATTTAAAAATTGAAAATAATTCTAATAAAAAAATATATTAAATTATGTATTTAGTTGTAAAAAAATTGTAATTAAAAATTCACCTAACTGTTTTTTGATAATTTTTTTTCCATTGGTAAAAAGCCCTTAAAAAGTAAATTCTAGAAAAATGATTAAGGGAGAAATTTTATACTTTTATCAGGGGCGAGAGCGACATCCCGCTGGTAGACGGCTCATTATTTCTACCTTGATACAAAAGAATTTGTCTAAATGCTCGAATTTATTATTCCCCCTCCTTTTTACTTCCCGTCTTGGAACTTCACCCTCCTTGAACTTTCCCTCCTTTATACGTTCCCTCCCTAAGCTTCTCCTCCTTTGTACTTCCGGTCCCCTCCCTTATACTTTACCCTCCTTTATACTTCCCCTCCCTAAATGTCTCCTCCTTTATACTTCCCCCTCCCTAAATATCTCCTCCTTTATACTTCCCCCTCCCTAAATGTCTCCTCCTTTATACTTCCCCCTCCCTAAACTTCTCCTCCTTTGTACTTCCCCTCCCTTATACTTCACCCCCTTTGTCCTACTTGAAATGTTGTATTTTTACCGGGGGCGAGAGCAACATCCCTCTGGTAGACGGCTCATTATTTCTACCTTGATACAAAAAAATTTGTCTAAATGCTCGAAATTATTATTTCCCCTCCTTTGTACTTCCCGTCCTTCAACTTTCCCTCCTTTATACATCCTCCTCCCTAAGCTTCTCCTCCTTCATACTTACCCTCCCTTGAACTTTTCCTCCTTTATACTTCCCCCTCCCAAATTCCCCTCCTTTGTACTTCCCATCCTTCAACTTTCCCTCCTTTAAACATCCCCCTCCCTAAGCTTCTCCTCCTTTGTACTTCACCCTCTTTTATACTTCCCCTCCCTAAACGTCTCCTGCTTTGTACTTCACCCTCTTTTATACTTCCCCCTCCCTAAACGTCTCCTGCTTTGTACTTCCCCTCCCCAAACGTCTCCTCCTTTGTACTTCCCCTCCCTTATGCGTCTCCTGCTTTGTACTTCCCCTCCCTAAACGTATCCTCCTCCTTTGTACTTCCCCTCCCTTATACTTCACCCTCCTTGTCCTACTTGAAATGTTATACTTTTACCATGGGCGAGAACGACATCCCTCTGGTAGACGGCTCATTATTTCTACCTTGATACAAAAAAAATTGTCGAAATGCTTGAAATAATTATTCCCCATCCTATGTACTTCCCCCTCCCTAAACGTCTAATTCTTTGTACTTCACCCTCCCTAAGCTTCTCCTCCTTTGTACTTCCCCCTCCCTAAGCTTCTCCTCCTTTGTACTTCCCCTCCCTTATACTTCCCCCTCTCTAAGCTTCTATTCCTTTGTACTTCCCCTCCCTTATACTTCGCCCTCCTTGATACTTCCCCCTCCCTCAACGTCTCCTCCTTTGTACTTCCCCTCCCTTATACTTCACCCTCTTTGTCCTACTTGAAATGTTATACTTTTACCAGGGGCGAGAGCGACATCCCTCTGGTAGACGGCTCATTATTTCTAACTTGATACAAAAAAATTTGTCTAAATGCTCGAAATTATTATTCCCCCTCCTTTGTACTTGTCGTCTTTGAACTTCACCCTCCTTGAACTTTCCCTCCTTTATACATCCCCCTCCCTAAGCTTCTCCTCCTTTGTACTTCCCCCTCCCTAAACTTCTCCTCCTTTGTACTTCCCCCTCCCTAAACTTCTCCTCCTTTGTACTTCCCCTCCCTTATACTTCACCCCCTTTGTCCTACTTGAAATGTTGTATTTTTACCGGGGGCGAGAGCAACATCCCTCTGGTAGACGGCTCATTATTTCTACCTTGATACAAAAAAATTTGTCTAAATGCTCGAAATTATTATTTCCCCTCCTTTGTACTTCCCGTCCTTCAACTTTCCCTCCTTTATACATCCTCCTCCCTAAGCTTCTCCTCCTTCATACTTACCCTCCCTTGAACTTTTCCTCCTTTATACTTCCCCCTCCCAAATTCCCCTCCTTTGTACTTCCCATCCTTCAACTTTCCCTCCTTTAAACATCCCCCTCCCTAAGCTTCTCCTCCTTTGTACTTCACCCTCTTTTATACTTCCCCTCCCTAAACGTCTCCTGCTTTGTACTTCACCCTCTTTTATACTTCCCCCTCCCTAAACGTCTCCTGCTTTGTACTTCCCCTCCCCAAACGTCTCCTCCTTTGTACTTCCCCTCCCTTATGCGTCTCCTGCTTTGTACTTCCCCCTCCCTAAACGTATCCTCCTCCTTTGTACTTCCCCTCCCTTATACTTCACCCTCCTTGTCCTACTTGAAATGTTATACTTTTACCATGGGCGAGAACGACATCCCTCTGGTAGACGGCTCATTATTTCTACCTTGATACAAAAAAATTGTCGAAATGCTTGAAATAATTATTCCCCATCCTATGTACTTCCCCCTCCCTAAACGTCTAATTCTTTGTACTTCACCCTCCCTAAGCTTCTCCTCCTTTGTACTTCCCCCTCCCTAAGCTTCTCCTCCTTTGTACTTCCCCTCCCTTATACTTCCCCCTCTCTAAGCTTCTATTCCTTTGTACTTCCCCTCCCTTATACTTCGCCCTCCTTGATACTTCCCCCTCCCTCAACGTCTCCTCCTTTGTACTTCCCCTCCCTTATACTTCACCCTCTTTGTCCTACTTGAAATGTTATACTTTTACCAGGGGCGAGAGCGACATCCCTCTGGTAGACGGCTCATTATTTCTAACTTGATACAAAAAAATTTGTCTAAATGCTCGAAATTATTATTCCCCCTCCTTTGTACTTGTCGTCTTTGAACTTCACCCTCCTTGAACTTTCCCTCCTTTATACATCCCCCTCCCTAAGCTTCTCCTCCTTTGTACTTCCCCCTCCCTAAACTTCTCCTCCTTTGTACTTCCCCCTCCCTAAACTTCTCCTCCTTTGTACTTCCCCTCCCTTATACTTCACCCCCTTTGTCCTACTTGAAATGTTGTATTTTTACCGGGGGCGAGAGCAACATCCCTCTGGTAGACGGCTCATTATTTCTACCTTGATACAAAAAAATTTGTCTAAATGCTCGAAATTATTATTTCCCCTCCTTTGTACTTCCCGTCCTTCAACTTTCCCTCCTTTATACATCCTCCTCCCTAAGCTTCTCCTCCTTCATACTTACCCTCCCTTGAACTTTTCCTCCTTTATACTTCCCCCTCCCAAATTCCCCTCCTTTGTACTTCCCATCCTTCAGCTTTCCCTCCTTTATACTTCCTCCTCCCTAAACTTCTCCTCCGTCATACTTCCCCTCCCTGAAATTCTCCTCCTTCAACTTTCCCTGCTTTATACATCCTCCTCCATAAGCTTCTAATCCGTTATACTTCCCCGTCCGTGAACTTGCCCCTCCCTAATTTCTCCTCCGTCATACTTCCCCTCCCTTGAACTTTTCCTCCTTTATACTTCCCCCTCCCTAGTACTTCCCGTCCTTCAAACTTTCCCTCCTTTATACATCCTCCTACCTAAGCTTCTCCTCCGTTATACTTCCCCGTCCCTAAACTTCTCCTCCGTCATACTTCCCCTCCCTTGAACTTTTCCTCCTTTATACTTCCCCCTCCCTAAAATTCGCCTCCTTTGTACTTCCCCCTCCCTAAACTTCTCCGTTATACTTCCCCCTCCCTAAACTTCTCCGTTGTACTTCCCCCTCCAATATTGTTCCTTCTCTTTGAGGAAGTTTTTGTTGGAAGCTCTTCAAACTAGTACTTTTTGATTTTCCTGTCAAAAAACTACATTTTTTATCAGATTTCCTAGCTTGTAAATAAATTTAGGTACTTTTCCATTTATTCAACAACTTTATTATTAGAAAATACAGATATAGCAAAAAAAAGGTAACAAGAGAAGTTACAGGAATGGAATAATGAGACTTAAAAATATATAGGAAAAAAAAGAGAAAAGTTTAATATTTAAACTTCATTTTTAGCAAATATTCGACTTTGACTTGGGCGACATCATAAACGATGTATCTAAAAAAAAATTAAGGAAAACAGTTTTCTTGTTAGAACCTGCAAAAAGAAATTGTTTTTAAGTAAAAGGATACTCGTTATACAAAAGAGAAGTGCTCGAAACATTAGCTTTGACGCCTTTTCCTAAAGGAATTTCGACGCCATCTTCAGTAACGACAGAAGCCAAAGGATCAGGTTCTGTTGAACCGAGACCTTTTGTACTGTGTTTCCCAGGAGGTAATTTTTCAATATAATCAGCTCGAGTACGTTCATACCTAAAAAGAAATTTAAAAAAAAGCTTCGACATACAAAAACCTTACATATTCCCGAGAGCGACTTCGCAGAGAAGAAGAAGACCTTCAGGGTTTGACCTTGAAGTCATGCAATAATTCGCAGATTTCGATACCATATCAGCGAAATAGACACCTTTACCGAACATATATCCTGTAACAGGGGCTTCCGGGGGTGCGATTCGTAAACCCTAAAATTTTTTTATTTTTCAATGTTTTATAAACAAAAGGCATACTTGAGAAAGGATTCCGGCGAAATTCGTTATTCTGGATCCGTGCCAAAGTAATTTTTTGTTTGGCAACTTTTTAAATGGCTTATATCTTTTGTCTTCGCCATTTCTTCTCGCTTTGAAAACCTAAAAACAAAATTTTGAATACTTTCGTCATAAAAAAGACTTACTTCAAGAATTTCAAGTTTGTAATTTGAGTGAGTTTCAGCATGTGTGTTTTTAACGTATGTTTCGATACGTTTGAATTCTTCGGAGTCTTTAGAAAGGACTTCGATGTTGGTGTTGAGTTTCGCGTAGTGGGCGTCGAGAGGATGTTGAGATTCGTCGCCCTCGCCTTTGGTCTCTTTCATCAAATTATACGCGATTTCCATCTCCAAAAGACTCTCGAGCATTTCAAGTTTGGACTGAATGATCTCTTTGTTGTCGAGACGAGGCGGAGCTTTTGTGCCGAACGCATGCGGTATCAAAGTGTAAAAGCGGTTCGAAGCATCGATCACTAAATCGGGCTTCAAGTCGCCATCTTTCGCTTGTAATTCAGCCAAAACCGCATACGCCTTTTGAATCTGTTTACGGCTCAATTTTCCCAACGGCATTTTTTCAAGATCCAACTACAAAAGTTTATAAAAACTCCTTAAAAAATTAATTTATTACTTCTAACTCCATCATAACTTTCTTCATGGTATTCGTATCAAAAAGTGAAGAGACAAGATCTTGAACTTCTTTCGGCAATTTCGAATCAACTTTAGATTCTTCAGATAAATGTATTTCATTCTAAAAAAAAAAATTAAATTTCACAAACTGAAAATCTGATTTTTACCTCTCCATAGTCAACGTCGACAGGATACATTCGACCGGGTACTTTTTTGAAGTTTTCTCGATGTTTCCATTTGTTGCCGGTCTGATCGTAAAAAATTTCGTTGAAAAGCTCTTTCGCGGATGTGATGTCTTTCATTGTGTGCAACTTATTTCCTCCGATCGTAGTACCGATTCTACCCCATGCACGCCAAACGTAAAACCTAGTAACAAAATTATTCCCCTTAAGAATCTTCAGGACACCGAGATCTTCAGGAAACCCTCATTTTACTAGATTTTCACCAGTTTTTATCCAAATTTTTTGGACATTCGACAAGACACTTTTTATTGGATTTACAAGGAATGCTTGTGATATGAAAAGCTCTAGGAAATACTTATTTTTGTGGCGGTCCCTCAGTTTTTTCATATGAATTTATATGAATTCATAAGTTTTTCATATGTAATTATATTAATTCATAAGTTTTTCATATGTATGTATATTAATTCATAAGTTTTTCATATGAATTTATATGAATTCATCTGTTTTTCATATATGTAAATTTATAAGAATCCATAAGTTTTTCATAAGAATTTATTTGAATTCAAAAGTTTTCTATATGAATTTATATGAATTCAAAAGTTTTTCATATGAATTCATAAGTTTTTCATGTGTATTTCTATTAATTCATATGTTTTATATGAATTCGTAAGTTTTTTCATATGAATTTAAATGAATTCATAAGTTTTTCATATGAATTTAAATAAATTCATAAGTTTTTCATATATGTAAATTTATAAGAATCCATAAGTTTTTCATAAGAATTTATTTGAATTCAAAAGTTTTCTATATAAATTTATATGAATTCAAAAGTTTTTCATATGAATTCATAAGTTTTTCATATGTATTTATATTAATTCATAAGTTTCTCATATGAATTTATATGAATTCATCTGTTTTTCATATATGTAAATTTATAAGAATCCATAAGTTTTTCATAAGAATTTATTTGAATTCAAAAGTTTTCTATATGAATTTATATGAATTCAAAAGTTTTTCATATGAATTCATAAGTTTTTCATGTGTATTTCTATTAATTCATATGTTTTAATATGAATTCGTAAGTTTTTTCATATGAATTTAAATGAATTCATAAGTTTTTCATATGAATTTAAATAAATTCATAAGTTTTTCATATTTATTTATATTAATTCATATGTTTTTTTAATGTATTTATATTAATTCATAAGTTTTTAATATAAATTCATAAGTTTTTATATGAATTCGTAAGTTTTTTCATATAAATTTAAATAAATTCATAGGTTTTTCATATGAATTCATAAATTTTTCATATGAATTCATAAGTTTTTCATTTGAATTCATCCGTTTTTCATATGAATTCATCAGTTTTCATATGAATTTATATGAATTCATAAGTTTTTCATATGTAATTAATAATTATATTAATTCATAAGTTTTTCATATGAATTTATATGAATTCATCTGTTTTTATATATGTAAATTTATAAGAATCCATCAGTTTTTCATAAGAGTTTATTTGAATTCAAAAGTTTTCTATATGAATTTATATGAATTCAAAAGTTTTTCATATGAATTCAAAAGTTTTTCATATGAATTCATAAGTTTTTCATATGTATTTATATTAATTCATATGTTTTTTAATGTATTTATATTAATTCATAAGTTTTTTATATGAATTCACAAGTTTTTATATGAATTCGTAAGTTTTTTCATATAAATTTAAATAAATTTATAAGTTTTTCATATGAATTCATAAATTTTTCATATGAATTCATCAGTTTTTCATATGAATTCATCCGTTTTTCATTTGAATTCATCCGTTTTTCATATGAATTCATCAGTTTTTCATATGAATTTATATGAATTCATAAGTTTTTGATATAAATGTATATGAGTTCAAAAGTTTTTCATATGAATTCATAAGTTTTTATATGAATTTGTATGAATTCAAAAGTTTTTATATAAATTTATATGAATTCAAAAGTTTTTCATATGACTTTACCATCCCTAACTTATGAATTCATATAAATTTAAATGAAAATCTTATGAATTAATATAAATACATATGAAAAACTTATGAATTCATATGAAAAACTTTTGAATTCATATAAATTCATATGAAAAACTTATGGATTTATATAAATTTATATGAAAAACTTATGAATTAATATGAATACATATGAAAAACTTATGAATTCATATAAATTTATATGAAAAGCTTATGAATTTATATGAAAAAACTTTTGAATAAATATAAATACATAAGAAAAACTTATGAATTCATATAAATTCATATGAAAAACTTATGAATTAATATAAATTCATATGAAAAACTTATGAATTAATATAAATACATATGAAAAACTTATGAATTCGTATGAAAAACTTTTGAATTCATATAAATTCAAAAATTCAAAAGGGATGGAAAAAAAGGACATACTCTTTTTTGACGTCTGAAGCCAGTAATTGAAGTTTGTAGTAGCTATTTTTGTTATTCTGTACGTCCGAGAGGCCAAGAATGCTGTTGTAAAGTCCGTCGGAATCTTTATAAACATGAGTCTCATCCTCAAGTTTTGAATCAGGGTCGACAGCCGAGCCTCCTTTAACTTTCAGAGTAACCTTCGAACCACTTTTCTTCATAAATGCACCTAAAAATAACTTTAAATTCAAGAAAAAAAATTACTAAAAATGGCTAACTTGAACTTTTTGACTTCATCATGGATTTTTGGATGATCGCTTTGATCCTTTTTTCAGGCTGTGAGCAAAAAAATAAAATCAGAAGTGGGATTTATTAATTTCTTACGTCAGAGCCCCAGTTTGAGATACTCATTTCTTTAATTTTATCGACAGCGTCACCTTGAGCGCAGGAGTCCAGATACTCGATAGGAACTACATGAATATCGTATTCTTTGACTTGTTCCATTTTTGAACTCATCTTCTCAACTTCCTCTAACAGAGAGAAAAAAAAGGTTCAAAAAATTGTTTTTAAAATAAATTTTAATACCTTTCGTGGATATAACAAGGGCGACGTCTGAGGTAAGTTTTGAGACTAAAGTTCCGCCCAGACTCACAATTTTTTTCTTCAATTCAGCCTGAGGGAGAGCATTTTTTCCGATGACATAAAACGACATATCGCGGAAAGGTGCGAAACGCTCAATCTTTCTGTAAAATCGACAAATTTGAGGAAGTTATGAAAAATTTAAACTTAAAACCGGCTCCGTGGCTGGAAGGTTCAGTCTTGGACTTCCACCATTGGAGACCGGGGTTCGATCTCGGGTTGGGTGGAGGGATTTTTGTTTGGAAGTTACATTCCAAATAAATATTCATCCACAAAATCCGCGGATAAATTGGTTAGGCCACTCCTCTGGAGTTGGCCCTGATAGGGCGCCACGGCAATATGGCGAGAGCCCCCGCCTGGGTCCTTCCCCCCCCCCCTTAATGGCCCATAAAGCTAGTCCAGAAAAGAAGAATGGATTAACCAATGAGGAAGAAGGCCTCTAGCTCATCAGTTAAACCTATTCTTCTTCTTTTTTTTTTTTCAAAAAAAATATTTTTTTTCAAAATTTAAACTTACTTGGTTTCCCCATTTTCGGAAGTGCTTGTGCTTGGCTTAACATCCATGACAAGCCTGGTGCCTAATTTACATTTGTATTTCTCTCTAAAAAAAAATGTATTCACAGTATTTTTTTAATGTTATTTTTATTACAGAAAAGGGTATTGTTCGGCGAGTTTTTCAGGTACTTTGAACTCTTTTCTGGGTGGGTTCTGCTCGACTCTTTCACATTTAGACCATTCGCTTAAATCGCCGGTGCATTTATAACCGACGCCAAAACAGTAAACATACTGTCCTTTACATGTTTCACAAGGTTTTAACGCTCCGAAAGTCATAATGTCAGACAATCTGTCTAATCTCTGAAAAAAATTAAATTAAAGGGTGTTTTTGCAGAAAACTATGGAGAATCCCCTAGGAGGCAGTGAAAAGGGTGTTTATTGCTGGAGAGAAGGAAAAATTAAGTTTCTCATTAAAAAAAACTGTCAGGACCAACGAAAACGCCTGAAAATCCTAAAAGTTTATAGCAGTGATTCTCAACGGGGGGCGCTGAGAAGTTACTGTGGGGCGTTATGCAAAATTTGGGTGATAGGAGGGAAATGGCTAAGTGGCCAGCCATGGAGGCGTTAGCGTGAGTCCTTTTTTTTATTTAATTTTTATTGCCGCCCGAAAAGTAAAGGGCACAAACTTAACCGCTCGTTAAAAAATTTAACCGGCCCGTTAAGTAAAGGACAAAAACTTAACCGCCCAGTTAAAAAAATTTTACCGGCCCGTTAAGTAAAAGGTAAAAACTTAACCGCCCGTTAAAAAATTTAGTCGGCCCGTTAAGTAAAGGGCAAAAAGTTAACCGGCCCGTTAAGTAAAGGGCAAAGTTAACCACCCGTTAAAAAAATTAACCGGCCCGTTAAGCAAAGGGCAAAAACTTAAACGCCTGTTAAAAAATTTAACCAGCCGGTTAAGTAAAGGGCAAAAAGTTAACCGCCCGTTAAAAAGTTAACAGGACCGTTAAGTAAAGGGCCAAACTTTTAACCGGCCCATTAAGTAAAGACAAAAACTTAACCACCCTATTAAAAAATTTTACCGGCCCGTTAAGTAAAAGGTAAAAACGTAACCGCCCATTAAAAATTTAGTCAGCCCATTAAGTAAAGGGCAAAAAGTTAACCGGCCCGTTAAGTAAAGGGCAAAGTTAACCACCCGTTAAAAAAATTAACCGGCCCGTTAAGCAAAGGGCAAAAACTTAAACGCCTGTTAAGAAATTTAACCAGCTTGTTAAGTAAAGGGCAAAAAGTTAACCGCCTGTTAAAAAGTCAACTGGACCGTTAAGTAAAGGGCAAAAATTTAACCGGCCTATTTAGTAAAGGGTAAAACCTTAACCGCCCGTAAAAAAATTAGGTTAAGTAAAGGGCAAAAATTTAACCAGCCCGTTAAGTAAAGGACAAAAACTTAACCGCCCTGTAAAAAATTTTACCGGCCCGTTAAGTAAAAGGTAAAAACGTAACCGCCCATTAAAAAATTTAGTCAGCCCATTAAGTAAAGGGCAAAAAGTTAACCGGCCCGTTAAGTAAAGGGCAAAGTTAACCACCCGTTAAAAAAATTAACCGGCCCGTTAAGCAAAGGGCAAAAACTTAAACGCCTGTTAAGAAATTTAACCAGCTTGTTAAGTAAAGGGCAAAAAGTTAACCGCCTGTTAAAAAGTCAACTGGACCGTTAAGTAAAGGGCAAAAATTTAACCGGCCTATTTAGTAAAGGGTAAAACCTTAACCGCCCGTAAAAAAATTAGGTTAAGTAAAGGGCAAAAATTTAACCAGCCCGTTAAGTAAAGGACAAAAACTTAACCGCCCTGTAAAAAATTTTACCGGCCCGTTAAGTAAAAGGTAAAAACTTAACCGCCCGTTAAAAAATTTAGTCGGCCCGTTAAGTAAAGGGCAAAAAGTTAACCGGCCCGTTAAGTAAAGGGCAAAGTTAACCACCCGTTAAAAAAATTAACCGGCCTGTTAAGCAAAGGGCAAAAACTTAAACGCCTGTTAAAAAATTTAACCAGCCGGTTAAGTAAAGGGCAAAAAGATAACCGCCCGTTAAAAAGTTAACTGGCAAGTTAAGTAAAGGGCAAAAATTTAACCGGCCCATTTAGTAAAGGGTAAAACCTTAACCGCCCGTTAAAAAATTTAACCGGCCCAACTTAACGGCGGTATTTTTCTCCAAAAAGGCTTCAAAAGATTGAGAAACTCTGGTTTATAGGATAAAAGCGGTGGAAAAGGTGTTTCCTCGCAGGAATACCAACAAAAAGAATGAACTAACTCTGTCATTGCCGACTGGATCTTCTTGTTTGTTATAATTTAACAGTTCAATCAACTGCGGACGAGTGAGCTTTTGTAAAAGATCACGATATTTATACATTTTTTATTCTGTTCCTTCAACGCTTTTTCTTGGCTTGATTGTTCTGGTTTCTCAGATTTGACTTTTTTCTCTGGAGGAGCTCCGTCGGGTTCATCTTTTACACTTTTACTAAAAAAAGGAATCAAAACGTTTTATTTTTAAAAAATACTTACGAATCGATTTTTGGAAGAGAGTTTTTAACTTTGACTTTATCTTCATCTTTTAAAGAATCGAATCCTGGTAAATGTTCACCCGATTCAAAAAATTCGAGGTCTTCGCGGAGTTTAGCGAAGCAGTCGAGATGATGCCATCTGTCTTGTCCGCCGTATCTTCTGGCGTTTTCGCTTTCGAAGTCTTTTTTTGAAACTCGTATCTCATCCTTTTAAAAAGAAATGAAATTATGGCTTTGATTAATAAAAAAATACTTTAGCAAGTTTGATTTCGCAGCCGCGGCACATGGCGCGGGACGATTTGGCGTATTCTACAGTGAAATCTTTAAACGCGGATTTCTTCGTCTTTTCAGCCGCACGTTTCGTCCCCTTTTTCCCGCCTTTTGTCGCCTCGGGTTCGCTTCCACTATTAACTTCAACTAAAAACCAGAATAAAGTAAATTTTAAAGAAGGAAAAACCTACTTAATTTTTTCTTTATTTTCTCCTGATCTTCCCATCTTAAAGAATCAAAATGCGCGATGTCCGCCACAGATTTGGGACGTTGTTTCGTGAAAAAACACGTAAAATGAAACCAATTTGGTACCAAACCGTCATAAACAGGCGACTAAAACAATAATAAATCCGAGATTAATCGGGCTATTGAATTTATACGATTCTCTGTTATTATTTATCGTATAATAAACTTATTTCTTTTTTACTTGGACGATTGCGGCTAGACGTAGGGTGTCTTTTCCAATCGAAGTTTTACAAGCTTTGCAGTTAGAACGTCCGGATTTCGCGTATTCCGAGCGATACGGCAAAGCCCCTTCGTGCTCGTCACTCATTTTTGAAATTTTTAACTATAAAAACTAAATTCTTATGGGAAAAATGTATAAAAACAATGAGGTAAAACACGGCGAAATCGTGATGCTGTGAGGTTGTGAGGGAAGAAACAACGCGGGACGCAACCTAGTTGTATCGACGTGACGTCAAATTCCGAGACCTTTACAGGGTGTCCCAACTAGTGGACCAGCAGCTTTACGGCAAAACCATAAAACGCTGCATTTGGCTTTTTTTAAAGTTGTCCACAGTCATATGAACAGTCAAATCAACTTGAAATTTTGCGTAGATTACGAATCTGCAATAAAAAATAGGGGTTCGAATTTAAAATAACGTAGGCTGTGGGACACACCGTATACGCTCTGAGACACACCGTATACTCTCTGGGACACACCGTATACGTACCTACGTGGTATACGCTCTTGGACACACCGTAGTACGTGGTATACGCTCTGAGACACACCGTATACGCTCTGGGACACACCGTATACCTACGCACCGTATACTTACGTACGTACGTGGTATACGCTCTGAGACACACCGTATACGCTCTGGGACACACCGTATACCTACGCACCGTATACTTACGTACGTACGTGGTATACGCTCTGAGACACACCGTATACGCTCTGGGACACACCGTATACTTACGTACGTACGTGGTATACGCTCTGAGACACACCGTATACGCTCTGAGACACACCGTATACGCTCTGAGACACACCGTATACGCTCTGGGACACACCGTATACCTACGCACCGTATACTTACGTACGTACGTGGTATACGCTCTGAGACACACCGTATACGCTCTGGGACACACCGTATACTTACGTACGTACGTGGTATACGCTCTGAGACACACCGTATACGCTCTGGGACACACCGTATACCTACGCACCGTATACTTACGTACGTACGTGGTATACGCTCTGAGACACACCGTATACGCTCTGGGACACACCGTATACTTACGTACGTACGTGGTATACGCTCTGAGACACACCGTATACGCTCTGGGACACACCGTATACCTACGCACCGTATACTTACGTACGTACGTGGTATACGCTCTGAGACACACCGTATACCTACGCACCGTATACGTACGTACGTGGTATACGCTCTGAGACTCACCGTAGTACGTGGTATACGCTCTGAGACACACCGTATACTCTCTGGGACACACCGTAGTACGTGGTATACGCTCTGAGACACACCGTATACGCTCTGGGACACACCGTATACGTACCTACGTGGTATACGCTCTTGGACACACCGTAGTACGTGGTATACGCTCTGAGACACACCGTATACCTACGCACCGTAAACGTACGTACGTGGTATACGCTCTGAGACACACCATATACGTACGTACGTGGTATACGCTCTGGGACACGTATACGCTCTGGGACTCACCGTATACGTACCTACACGCCTTATACGGAAACGCTCAGGGACACCCTGTATACAAAACCAAAATCTACCAAGTGGAGTTCCCCGTCCAACAATAACGGGGGTTTTACGTTTAACTTTTTTTTCTGGAGTTTTAGGGAGTAAATTAAGAGAGTTTCAATATTCAAGGAAAAAAATTGAAATAAATAAAAGCAGTCTTTATTTTAAATTTTTCAAGACATAAAATTGACAATAAATCTTGTAGTTAATAAAAGTTACAGAGGGAGAAGAATGAAAAAAACGGATATTCCACGACCGGTTTCGGCGTAATACGCCTCATCAGGTGGACTATTTCCTTATTTTTCATTCTACACTTTTTACTTGACTTCAATTAGCCGGTATTTTTATTAACTAAAAAATTAACGTTCCCCATTTGCGCGATTCGCATGAGCTAAAAAGCCAAACTAAATCTTGTAGATCATTCATACATAAGAACAGTTTTATGATAGAAGAGCATGTATCTGAAAAATTCAAAAGTTATTTTGTTTTTTGTTGAAGAAAAAAAAAATTACCCTTCACTTTTTAAAACATCATCGACGGAAACAGGAATGACATAATGGTCATCGCATTTATACCAAGAATGGCGAGTATGTTGGATATACGAAACGAGATGTCCACCTTCTATATTAGGTCCGATATGTTCGATGACTGCATAAAGCGTATACATATCGTCATAAACGCCATCTTTAGATGAATTATTTGTATTTGCGCGGTTTCTATAACTGGATACAAACGGAGTCATATTTAGCTCCATCGGAAACGGTATTCTCATCGATTTCTTCATAGTACTACATAGCGTACCCGGGATTTTTTCGAACCGTTTAAGATGTAAAACAAGAACTAAAGGTAAAATCCGAAACGTAAGCTGTTTTGTCCCAAATTGATTACTATCGCAGCTATTACACTCGATTTTACACTGTAAAGATTCAGTCTTGGTAAAATATCTTAAACATTCTAATAATTCGACCACTGGCGCATTCGGTATTTCCAAAGAAATATCTCTGTATGTTTCTATTCTAGTAGATATATTCCTGAAATTAAAAAAAAATAAACTCATATTTCTTCAATAAAGATATTCACCCGCAGGATTTACAGACGACATCCGATTGTAATTTCGCATGAAACAACAAATCGACGATACATTTACAACCTCCATCCACATTTGAAGAAGATGCGAATTTATGAAGCAAATTCATCGTCGTTGTAAAAAATTCGTGTGGATCTTTATGAGTGTTTCCGGCCAAATTTGGATCGCTTTTCCATATCATTGAATATACTTCGTACGGAATCATAGCCATGCCACGGTCATTCGAATAATACTTAAAATACAAATAAAAAATTAGTTTTTTTAACTTCCTTAAAGAAGTTATTGCGATACCCTCGACGTTGGGTTTTTGGGAAAGGGTCTTCCAGACCCCAGAGGGTCAAAAGGAATATTGATCTTTACCGATCTCAACTTTGTCTGTGGTGCCGGCCATCCGTAGCATTTTTCGGGAACGCTTTACGGCCACAGTTTTTAACCGATTTTCACCAAATTTTCACAAAATCTTCCTTAGTCGGAGAAGAAGAATGTAACGAGGGCGATTTTTGAATTTCGAAAAAAATGGCGGAGATATGTCTATTTGAAATTTTAAAAAATTCGCTGCGGCCGAACCGTTAATCCGATTTTCACCAAATTTTCACCAATTACTCCTTATATTTTTTAAGAATTTTTGGTGTAAAAAATGGCCACTTTTTAATTATTAATTTTTTTAGTAGGGAGAAATTTCGTACTTGTACCCATTACGAGAGGCACATCCCTAGGCAAAAGAGCCCATTATTTCTACCTTGACACTTAGAAAATTTTTCGAAAAAATAAAAACGAAAAACCTGGAAAATTTTTCGAAAAAAAAAACGGAAAACCCGAAAAATTTTTCGAAAAAAAAAAGGAAAACCCGGAAAATTTTTCGAAAAAAACTTTTAAAATTTAATTTTTCGAAAAAAGAAGGAAAACCCGGAAAATTTTTCGAAAAAAAAACTTTTAAATTTTTTGAAAAAAAAAGGAAAACCCGGAAAATTTTTTGAAAAAACTTAGAAAATTTTTCGAAAAAATAAACGGAAAACCCGGAAAATTTTTCGAAAAAAAAAAAGGAAAACTCAGAAAATTTTTCGAAAAAACTTTTAAAATTTAATTTTTCGAAAAAAGAAGGAAAACCCAGTAAATTTTTCTAAAAAAAACTTTTAAATTTTTTGAAAAAAAATAAAACTTAAAAAAGGAACTCGGAAAATTTTTCGAAAAAAAAATTTTTTTTTTTTGACAAAAAACGTAGAAAATTTTTCAAAAAAAAAAAAGGAAAACCCGCAAAATTTTTGAAAAAACAAACTTGGAAAATTCTCCTTTACACTTTCCCTCCCTACTACATCCCCTTCCGTTATACTTTCGTTCCCTTATACTCCCCCTCTGTTATACTACCCCTCACTTATACTTCCCCTCCCATATACTTCCCACTCCGTAATACTTCCCCTCCCATATACTTCCCACTCCGTAATACTTCCCCTCCCATATACTTCCCACTCCGTAATACTTCCCCTCCCATATACTTCCCACTCCGTAATACTTCCCCTCCCATATACTTCCCACTCCGTAATACTTCCCCTCCCATATACTTCCCACTCCGTAATACTTCCCCTCCCATATACTTCCCACTCCGTTATACTTCCCCCTACGTTTTACGTCCCCTCCGTTATACTTCCCCTCCTATATAGATACTTCTCTTTAAGGAAGTTTTCGTTGGAAGCTCTTCAAACGAAACAAAAAAAAAACTACCTGTTGAAACTGACGGAAGATGAGGCAAAAGAAGCAGTCACCGCTATCTGTATCTGAACATTCGTGTTTATCGGAGAACATGTAATTCCTTAGCATCGGAGTGTGAAAAAGAGCTTGCATAATCGCATTAAGATAGCAAGAAGATCCAAAGCTTATTAGTCCTCGAATACCTACATTTAATATCAAAAATCTTTTTCAAAATGTCGCAAAGCCACTTACCAACATTGGAACGAGGTTCGACCCTCAAACGTCCAGGATGTTCTTGCAAAATTTTACTCTCGGCAACCGTAGGTCTCCACGGCTCTTCTGAATTTGTCGTCAATTTTTTTCTCTTCTTTTGTAAAAAATTGTCAATCTCCTTATCGTAGACGTTATCGGAACAAACGGAACAAAACACATTTCCATTGGATAATTCGACTTCTAAAAAAAATTAGTTTACACCAGGGGTTCCCAAACTGTTGACAGAATCCATTGTAACTCTGTATATATGAATCATCAAAATGGGGTCAATGGTAAAACGTTTGAAAATCCCTTTGAACAATGCGTACTTAGGATATGATTATGTTTGACAGAATGTGCGTTCGAGTGCTTTTCATGACAGCCGATATAGACGCAACTTAAACAGATGAAAAGGCGAGACATGTTGTTATACCGCTCACAGTCAAAACAAGCAGAGGTGACCTTAAAAACAAGTATATAAAAAAGTTAAGTTTTTAAACCATAACTTACAGCATGATAGTTAAAATCCTTATGATTTTTTCGTGCAATAAATGAATAATAAATAGTTTTATATGCATGGATGCCTACGGATTTGCGAAATTCTCTTATATGCACACAGTCACCCATATTTGTGGAAAAAAAATTGATATCAAAAGTGAATTTTCTGTTGTGTACTGATGAAGTTAGGGACTTATTTTTTAGGAACTCAGTGTTGATCAGAATTTTCGTTTAAAAACTCCCTGAAGAAATTGGCAACATTGATCATAGTATAAACAAGGAAGGTTTCTCAATTCAGACAAGTTGTTCGATTTTGGGGGGTGAACTCGGACGTTCTCATTTATACCCCCGAAAACTTTTATTGTTATTTATTTATTTTACTTTATTAAATTTATTTTTGATTATAATTTAAAATGGCGAGCCCGAGGACACGTCGTGTTCTTCAAGATTTGATGACCAGAAATGACAATATGGTAAGGCTTAAACAAAGAATAGCCATAAATATGAATACTTATTCATAAAAATAGCCATAAATATGAATACTTATTCATAAAAATAGCCATAAATATGAATACTTATTCATAAAAATAGCCATAAATATGAATACTTATTCATAAAAATAGCCATAAATATGAATACTTATTCATAAGAATAGCCATAAATATGAATACTTATTCAGAAGAATAGCCATAAATATGAATACTTATTCATAAGAATAGCCATAAATATGAATACTTTTTTATTGCTAGAAATGTTTTGAGTGTGGAACACACAATCCGCAGTGGGCTTCAGTCTCGTATGGGATATGGATTTGTCTGGAGTGTTCGGGGAAACATCGAGGGCTTGGAGTCCACCTTTCGTTTGTCAGGTCGATCACGATGGATAAATGGAAAGATCTGGAACTCGAGAAGATGAAAGTCGGCGGAAATCGTAAAGCGAGGGAGTTCCTCGATAGTCAAGACGATTGGGACGAGACGTTGCCGATCCAAAAAAATACAATACGACCGCGGCCGCTTTATACCGCGATAAAATATCGACTTTGGCCCAAGGTAAAGACTGGAGCCCAACGAAAGCCGTCGCTGCACAACCTAAAAGAAGGTATACTCATTTCCATGTTCACCAACATAATTCGTTTTCAAGCAATTATCATCAAAATGAGACAACCTCATACCAAACGGATTCCTACAACGAAGGAGGGAGCTATCAAAATTATCAGAATTTTAATTCGCCTGAATTTAAAGATGAAAAAGAAGCTTTTTTTGAAAGGAAACAAAGAGAAAACTCCAATAGGCCCAAGTATGTTGATTCTTTCACACTGAGCTGTTCAAACTTTTTTTTAGCGATTTACCTCCAAACCAAGGAGGAAAATATTCAGGTTTCGGCTACACCATGGAAGCCCCTCCGAGGAGCTCGTCTCAAGAATTTTTCGATTCTTTAAGCTCATTTGGACAATCGGTACAAAAGGAATTATTTTTAAAAACGTTTTAACGTTTTTTCAGGGATGGTCTCTTTTTTCTAAATCAGCCGTTAAGATCGCCAGCAAAACTACAGAGAGCGCATTCAAAATCGGGTCGATCGCCACTCAAAAAGTTACAGAAATTGGCGCCTCAGTCACTGATAAAGTAACTACCTATAGGTTATATCGATACCTATAATCGGAATATTGATATTTTCCTTCCGATATTTTATCCGATACAATATTCCTTACTGATATATCGCGATATTTTTACGATTTGAATCCGAAAGAAAAATGGGGCAACACACGGATAACTGTTAACATCCGATGGGATGTATCACGATATTTCGGAATTATCGCGATATTCTCCCTCCGATATATCGGTTCATCCGATATTTTCCTTTCGATATATCGGTTCATCCGATATTTTCCTTCCGATACATCGGTTCATCCGATATTTCCTTCCGATACATCGGTTCATCCGATATTTTCCTTCCGATGTATCGGTTCATCCGATATTTTCCTTCCGATACATCGGTTCATCCGATATTTTCCTTCCGATACATCGGTTCATCCGATATTTTCCTTCCGATACATCGGTTCATCCGATATTTTCCTTCGATGCATCGGTTCATCCGATATTTTCCTTCTGATGCATCGGTTCATCCGATTTTCCTTCCGATGCATCGGTTCATCCGATATTTTCCTTCCGATATATCGGTTCATCCGATATTTTCCTTCCGATATCGGTTCATCCGATATTTTCCTTCCGATGCATCGGTTCATCCGATATTTTCCTTCCGATGTATCGGTTCATCCGATATTTTCCTTTGATGATCGGTTCATCCGATATTTTCCTTCCGATATATCGGTTCATCCGATATTTTCCTTCGATATATCGGTTCATCCGATATTTTCCTTCCGATGCATCGGTTCATCCAATATTTTCCTTCCGATATATCGGTTCATCCGATATTTTCCTTCCGATGCATCGGTTCATCCGATATTTTCCTTCCGATGCATCGGTTCATCCGATATTTTCCTTCCGATACATCGGTTCATCCGATATTTCCTTCCGATGCATCGGTTCATCCGATATTTTCCTTCCGATGCATCGGTTCATCCGATATTTTCCTTCCGATATATCGGTTCATCCGATTTTCCTTCCGATATATCGGTTCATCCGATATTTTCCTTCCGATATATCGGTTCATCCGATATTTTCCTTCCGATATATCGGTTCATCCGATATTTTCCTTCCGATGCATCGGTTCATCCGATATTTTCCTTCCGATATATCGGTTCATCCGATATTTTCCTTCCGATATATCGGTTCATCCGATATTTTCCTTCCGATATATCGGTTCATCCGATATTTTCCTTCCGATGCATCGGTTCATCCGATATTTTCCTTCCGATATATCGGTTCATAAGTAGTTCATGAATTTCATTTTTCAAAAGTATCGTATCGGATAAAATATCGGAAGAAAGACCATATCGAATCAACCCTAAGTACCTATTGTTTTATTCCTTTTTTATTTTATTTTTTGGGGCATTTTATTTTTATTTTGTCAATATTATTAGGTTAAAGAAGGTACTTTACTTGAAGATGTTGGAAGTCAAGTTTCTGAGTTAGCAAATAAGGTAATTTTTATTTTTCATTTTGGGATGGTTTTTTTATTATTATTATTTTATATTATTTTTTTTAAACAATTTAGAGTACACCTAATAATAAAACTTGTAGGAAATTTAAATCTCTATAAAATTGCACTTAATTATTTTTTTCTAGGCATCACCATTTTTAATTTTTTAAAAATGAATTTATCTTGAAAACAGTGCGTCCTAGAGAAAAAATGAATAGAATAAAAATTAAAGAGAATTGAATTTCCAACAGATTTTATTTAGTGCATTTTTTCAATATCTGTAACGGTTAACGATTTACAAGCCTTTAAAAATTAACCTTCTTAATGGTATACTTCAATAACCTTCTTACACGGAGAAGGTCAACTTTTGATGGACTTAAACGCCTAAAATGTTTAAAATTTAGAAAAAATGAACTACTAGGTGTACAAAATGAAACTCGGCTAAAATCTACAAAATTATTTACCCTGTGGCTGAGTTTCATTTTGTACACCTAATACTTAAGCCTAAATTTTTCCAGGTTGGCGATTTAGGTCGAAAAGGTTGGCAAGATATCGCTGGGAGTAACATCCCTTCGCCCCAATCGCCGATTTCTCCATCAGGAAGTACAAAGAAAAGTCTTCTTTATTATATGAAACTTCATCCGGAAGCACACAAAAGTACATTTTTATTCTCCCAAAAATTTTATTAATTTTTCTATTAGTTTTCAAAAGACAAATGGTCCGTTGAAGACGGAATGGGATTCGTGGAAAGAGAGGGATGCTAACGCGAAACCGCAGAAAACTGACTGGGAATCAAGCTGGGAAGATGAAGCATGGCAATCTTTAAACAAATAATTTTATTTAATTATACTTTTTTTTTTAAATTATCTTACTATGTTTTGCATTCCTTTAATTTTGGGCCTTTAGATTTATCATTTCCCCTTTCATTTTTTGTATTCCCTTATACAATGTTAATTTAAAAATTCTATCATATAATCACTCATCTTGATGTAAATAAATGTTTTATTCCGTAGTTTTATGTGTTCTTTTAAGCCCAGCTGGTTACTCCCATGACATTAGCTTTGTTCCAACCGCAGTTGGAACTGGTTT